>CAUYSK010068354.1:0-43174 GCA_963575035.1 Avahi laniger | reverse complement strand
CTCAATACAATAATTGTTGGAGACCTCACCACTCCCCTTCTAGCATTGGACAGATCATCCAAATAGAAAATCAACAATGAAACATTGGACTTAACCTGCACTGTAGATCAAATGGACCCAACAGATATTCACAGAATGTTTCATCCAACAACTGCAGAACACACGCTCTTCTCAGCTCATGGATCATTCTCAAGGGACAGATCATATGTCAGGCCACAAATTAGTCTCAAAAAATTGAGAAAAATTGCAATTATACCAAGTATTTTCTCTGACCACAATGGAATGAAACTAGAAATCATTAATAAGAGGAACATTGGAAAATACACAAACACATGTAAATTAAACAATATACTCCTGAAAGACCAGTGGGTCAATGATGAGATTAAGAAGGAAATTAAAAAATTTCTCAAAACAAATAAGAATGAAAACACAACATATCAATATCTATGGGATACAGTAAATGTAGTAATAAGAGGAAAGTTTATAGCAATAAGTTCCTACATCAAAAAAGTAGAAAAGGTTCAAATAAACAACCTAATGATACATTTCAGAGAAGTAGAAAACAAGAGCAGACCAAACCTCAAATTAGAAGAAAAGACATAATAAAGATCTGAGTAGAAATAAATTAAAACAAAAAATACGAAAGATAATGAAACAAAAGTTGGTTTTTTAAAAGATAAACAAAATAGGCACACCTTTAGCCAGACTAAGAATAAAAGAGAGAAGACCCAAATGAATGAAATCAGAGATGCAAAAAGAGACATTAGAATGGATACTGCAGAAATCTAAAGGATCATTAGAGACTACTATGAGGAACTATATGCCAATAAATTAGAAAATGTGAAGACATGGTTAAATTCCTAGGCACATAACCTACCTAAACTAAGGCAGGAAGAAATATAAAACTTCAATACCTCAATAACAAGTAATAAGATAGAAGCTGTAATAAAAAGTCTCCCATTAAAGAAAAGCCCAGGTCCTAATGGCTTCACTTGCTTCTAGCAAGCATTTAAAGAACTAATACTAGTCCTACTTAATCTACACCAGAAAATCAAGGAGGAAGGAATACTCCCAAACTCATTGTACAAGGCCTATATCACCCTGATACCAAAACCAGGCAAAGACGCTACAGAAAAAGAAAACTGTAGGCCAGTTTCTCTGGTGAGCATAGATGTAAGAATCTTCAACACAATACTAGCAAACCAAATTCAACAATACATTAAAAAAGATTATTAGTCTTGATTGAGTAGGATTCATCCCAGGGATGCAAGCATGGTTCAACATATGTAAATCAACCAATAGTATGAAGAACAGAAAGCATATGATCATTTCAATTGATGCTGAAAAAGCATTTGATAAAATTGAACATCTCTTCATGATAAAAATTCTCAAAAAACTGGATATGGAAGGAACTTACCTCACACAATAAAAGCTATATATGACGGACCCGCAACTAGTATACTGAATGGGGAAAAACTGAAAGCCTTTCCCCTAAGATCTGGAAGAAGACAAAGATGTCTTCCATTGTACTGGAAGTTCTACCTAGAACAATCAGAAAAGGGAAGGAAATAAAGGGCATCCATATTAGAAAGGAAGAAGTCAAACTATCCTTGTTTTCATATGCTATGATATCTAGAGAAACCTAAAGACTTCTGAAAAAAAACTATTAGAACAAATTCAGTGAAGTGACAGTATATAAAATCAACATACAAAAATCAGTAGCATTTGTGTATGTCAACAGTAAACCATGTGAAGAAGACACCAAGAAAGCAATCCCATTATAATAGCTACAGATAAAATAAAATACCTGAAAATAAACTTAACTAAAGAAGCAAAAATTCTCTGTAATGAAGACTGCAAAACATTGATGAAAGAAGTTGAAGAACATACAAAAAAATGGAAAGATATTCTATGCTCATGGATGGGAAGAATCAATATTGCTTAAATATCCATACTACCCAAAGCAGTCAACAGATAAAATGTATCCCCATGAAAATACCAATGACATTCTTCACAGAAATACAAAAAATAATCCTTAAATTTATATGGAACCACAAAAGACCCAGAATAGCCAATGCCATTGTGAGCAAAAAGTACAAAACTGGAGGAATCACATTACCTGATTTCAAATTATCCCGGAGAGCTACAGTAACCAAAAAAGCATGGTTGTCCCATAAAAACAGACACATAGGACAGTGGAACAGAGTAGAGAACCCTAAATAAATCCAGACATCTCTAGTGAACCTGTCTTTGACAAAGATGCCAAAAACATACAGGGGGGAAGGACAGTCACTTCAATAAATGGTGCTGGGAAAACTGGATATCCGTATGCAGAAGAATGAAACCAGACCCTTATCTCTCACCATATTCAAAAATAAAATCAAAAGAGATTAAATACTTAAATATAAGACCTGAAACTATGAAACTACTAAAAAAAAATATTTGGGAAATGCTTCAGGACATTGCCCTGGGCAAGAACTTCTTTAGTAATTTCCCCAAAGCACAGGCAACCAAAGCAAAATTGAACAAATGAGATCACATCAAGCTAAAAAGCTTCTGCACAGCAAATAATCAACAAAGTGAAGAGACAACCCACAGAATGGGAGAAAACATTTGCAAACTACCCATCTGACAATGGATTAATAACTAAAATATATAAGGAGCTCCAACAACTTAATAGAAAAAAGTCAAATAATTTGATTAAAAAACGGACAAAGGATCTCAATAGACATTTCTCTAAAGAAGATACACAAATGGTCATACAATGGTATAAGACAAAATGTTCAACATCATTAGTCATCAGAGAAATACAAATGAAAACTATAATGAGTTATCCCACCCCAGTTAAATGATTTTTATCAAAAAGCCAGGCAATAATGCTGGTGAGGATATAAAGAAAGGAGAATTCTCATACACTGTCAGTGGGACTGTAAATTAATGCAACCACTACGGAGGTTCCTCAGTAACTGAAAATAGAACTACCATATGACCCAGCAATCCCACTGCTGGATATAAATCTAAAGAAGAGAATTCATTATATTCAAAAGATGGCTATACTCCCATGTTTATTGCAGCACTATTCACAGTAGCCAAGATTTGGAATCAACCTAAGTGTACATCAATGAATGAATAGATAAAGATATTATGGTACATATATATAATGGAATAATATATAGGCACAAAAAGTGAAATTCTTCCATCTGCAACAACATGGATAGAACTGGAGAACATTATGTTAAGAGAAATAAGCACTCACAGACAGATCTCACATGTTCTCAGTCATATGTGGGAGTTAAATATTAAAAACAGTTGATCTCATGGAGACAGAGTAGACTGATGGTTACCAGAGTCTGGGAAGGGAAGTGGAGGAGGGGAGCAGATATTGTGGGGATGGTTAATGGGTGCAAAAACATAATTAGATAATTGGAACAATATTTGATAGCACAATAAAGTGACTATAATCAACAATAAGTTAACATATTCTTTCAAATAATTAAAAGAGTGGAATTAGACTGTTCCTAACATGAAGAAATAAATGTCTGAGGTGATGGATACCCCAATTACCCAGATTTTATTAATTCACATTGTATGCCTGTATCAAAACATCAGATGTACCCTATAAAGATATACAACTATTATGTGCCCATAATTTTAATTAAATGAAAATTAAAAATAAAAAGTTTCTAAACTTGAGTATATGTCAATAGAAACTTTCAAAACTGAAAAGCTAAGAGGAAAAAACTGGAAAAAAAAAAAAGAACAGAATCTCCAAGAACTGTGGGACAACTACAATGGTGTAACACACACATAATGGGAACAACAGAAGAAAAAGAAAGAGAAAGGAACGGAGCAAGTATTTGAAGCAATAGTAACTGAGAATTTTCCTAAATTAATGTCAGACGACAAACCACAGATCTAGGAAGCATGAAAAATGCCAAAAAAACAAAACAAAAACAAAAACACCAACCCCCCAAAACCTTGTACCTAGATGTATCATAGTCAAATTGCAGAAGATCAGAGGTTAAAAAAAAAATCTTGAAAGAACTAAAGGAAAAAACCACCTTTCTTATAGAGGAATAAAGATGATAATTATATCTGATTTTTCCTTAGAAACCATGTAAGCATGAAAAAAGTAGAGTGAAATATTTAAAGTGTTGAGAGGAAAAAAAAATCCACCAACCTAAAAATTTGTATCCTGGGAAATTTTCCTTCAAAAATGAAGGAGAAATAAAGACTTTTTAAGACAAAAATTGAGGGAATTTTTTGCTAAATAGACTTGCCTTGCAAGAAATGTTTTTATGAAAAGAAGTTCTTCATGGCGAAGGAAAATGATATGGGTCAGAAATTTAAATCTGCATAAGGAATGGAAAAGCAATGAAATGGAATGAGTGAAGTTATGTTAAAGATTTTATTTTTCTTATTAATCGATGTAACAAATAACTTTAATAATAGCAACCATGTATCCAATGATTATAGCTTATGTACAAGTGAAATGAGTGACAGCAATGATATAAGGGATAGGAGGATGGAGGGAGGGATTAGGAATATTATAAGGTACTTGCATTACCCATTAAGTAGTATGGTGTTATTTGAAAGTGGACTTTGTATACAGCAAACTCTAGGGCAATCCCTACAAACATTAAAATATATATATATATAAATATAAAATTGATATGCTGGGAGAGAAAGTGGCATCATATAATATGCTCAGTTAAAACCATAAAAGGCAGGAAAAAGTAGAAAACAAAAATAGGAACAAAGAACAAGGGCAACAAATAGAAAATAGTAACAAATATGGTAGATATTATTACATCACTTTAAATGTTAATGCTCTAAATATACCTATTAAAAGGCAGATTGTCATAGTGGATCAAAAAACAAGACTTAACTGTATGTTTTCAAGAACCTGACTTTAAACATGAAGACATACAGATTAAATGTAAAGAGATACTTAACATATACCATGCTAACACTAATCAAAACAGTAAGCTGGACTAGCTGTATTAATTTCAGACAGAGTAGCCACCACACCTGGCTAAAATTCCTTCTCATTTTAGACATTAACTAAATCCTGATCCTTCTGTATTTGCCTCCAAGTTATACTATAAGTTTTTATCCAGTAATTGTGCTTTAGTTAGTCAGTCCATAACCAGTAAACCTCCAGGAAGAAAACACCAAAATTTTCAAGTAGAGGCAGTCATTAAAATTTTCTATGATAAAGCTCATTGTAGAAAAGAAACAAAAAAGGGTAGTCGTTAAAAAAGACTTTGCAGGAGGCTGAGGCAGGAGGGTCATTTGAGGCTAGGAGTTTGAGACCAGCCTGGGCAGCATAGTGAGACACCATCTCTAACAAAAATAAATAAATAAATAAAATTTATTTAGATAGATTTAGGGGGTACGAGTTTTATTTGTTACGTGGATGAGTTGCATAGTGGTGAAGTCTGTTTTTGGTGTATCCATCGCTTGACATTGTACCCAATAGGTAATTTTTGATCCCTTATCCCCTTCCCACCTTCCCCATTCTTAGTTTCTAGTGTCTGTTATTCCACTTTGTATGACCATATATACCCGTCATTTAGCTCCCACTCATAAGCGAGATGGGGTATTTTTTTTTCCATTCCTGAGATACTTCACTTATGATAATGGTCTCCAGTTCCACCTATGTTACTGCAAAAGGCATTGTTCCATTTCTTTTTATGGCTGAGTAGCGCTCCATAGTATGTATGTGTGTACACACACACACACACACATTTTTCTTATCCACTCATTAGTTGATGGCCACTTAAGTTGATCCTGTATCTTTGCAATTGCAAATTGTACTGATAAACATTTGGGTGCAGTTATCTTTTTGATACAATAACTTCTTTTCCTTTGGATAGATACCCAATAGTGGTATTGCTAGATTGAATGGTAGATCTACTTTAGTTCTTTGAGGAATCTCCATACTGTTTTCCATACAAGTTGTACTATTTAATAATTTACATCTCCACCAACGGTGTGTGTTTCCTTTCACTGCATCTACACCAACATCTGTTGTTTTTTGACTATTAATAATGGCCATTCTGATAGGGGTAAGGTGGTATCTCATTGTGGTTTTAATTTGCATTTCCCTGATTAGTGATGTTTTCATGTTTTCTCGCCATTTGTATATCTTATTTTGAAAAAAAATCTGTTCATGTCTTTTGCCCACTTTTTAATGGGGTCATTTGTTTTTCTCTTGCTGATTTGTTTGAGTTCCCTGTAGACTCTGAATATTATGCCTTTGTCAGATTGTATAGTTTTTGCAAATAATTTTTCCCATTCTGTAAGTTGTCTGTCTACTCTGTTGATTATTTCCTTTGATGTGCAGAAACTTTTTAAGTTCCATTTATTTATTTTCCCTGTTGCTACATTTGCTTTTGGAGTCTAAGTTATAAATTCTTTGCTTAGGTCAATGTCCAGAAAAGTTTTCCTATGTTTTCTTCTAGAATTTTTATGGCTTCAGGTCTTACATTTAAGTCTTTAATCCATCATGAGTTAATTTTTGTGTGTGGTGAGAGGTTAGGGATTCAGTTTCATTCTTCTGGAGCCCATCCAATTTTTCCAGTACCATTTATTGAATAGGGCATCCTTTCCCCAGTGTATGTTTTTGTCTGCTTTGCTGAAAATCAGTTGGTTGTAGGTTATATGATTTGATTTCTGGGTTCTCTATTCTGTTCCATTGATCTGTGTGTCTTGTTTTATACTAGAACCATGTCGTTTTGGTTACTATAGCCTTGTAATGTAATTTGAAGTTGGGTAATGTGATGCCTCCAGATTTTTCTTTTTGCTTAGGATTGCTTTGGATATTTGGGCTCTTATTTGATTCTATGTGAAATTTAGGATTGCCGTGCAGAAACTTTTAAGTCCCCATTTTTTTTTCCTTTTGCTAATTCAGTGGAAAATGATGTTGGTATTTTGATGGGAATTGCATTTAATCTGTAAATCACTTTGGACAGTATGGACATTTTAGCAATATTGATTCTTCTGATCCATGAGCATGGGATGTTTTTCTATTTGTGTTATCTAAAATTTTTTTCATCAGCGTTTTATATTAATAGTTCTCCTTGTAGAGATCTTTCACCTCCTTGGTTAGGTATTTTATTTTCTTTGCAGCTATTGTAAGTGGTATTGAGTTCTTGATTTGACTCTCAGCTAGACTGTTACTAGTATATAGAAATGATACTTATTTGTGTACGTTAATTTTGTAAATGGAGACTTTACTGAATTTATCAATTCTAGAAATCTTTTTGGGGAGACTTTAGGGTTTTCTAGATATAAGATCTATTATTGTCACTAAAATTTTTTTTAAAAAAATTAGCCTAGCATGGCAGCACATGCCTGTAGTCCCAGCTACTTGGGAGGCTGAAGTAGGAGGATAGATCCAGCTCAGGAGTTGAAGGCTACAGTGAGCTATGATACGCCACTGCATTCCAGCCATGGAGACAGAGGGAGTCCCTGTCTCAGAAAAAAAAAAAACAAAACACCTGGAGAGCTTATTGAAAATAGTGTGCAGGGCTATATCCCCAGAGATTGATTGAGCAGGTCAGGTGAGGCCCATGGATATGTATTTGTAACAAACTCACAGGTGATGCCAACGCTACTAGTCTGAGGACTGTACTTGGAGAACCACTAGTCTAATGTATCTGTCTGGTGAGTTTAGTATCCATTTACTAAAAGCAAAATATGCCAAAAGTTTCTTGTATGTAAAAAGTTAATTTACTCTGCATGCTGATCATCTGAAATTAGTTTTTGTTAAGTGCAGTATACAAGTAAAAAAAATATTAACACATTGCCATATAGAAAATTTTTTTTTTCCAATGGGGCCACAGTGTTTTATTATGAAAATAGAATAAAAGCTTTAAAAACAAAACAATCCTTTCAAATTTAATGAAAAATTTGTTATTTTTTATTGTTTTATGTGTTATATGCAACTTGAATAATAGTTCTCATGGCTTTCAAGGTGAAGAGATGTTTGAGTTGCATATGCTTCCCGAGGCCCTGGGCTCAAAACTAGTGTGAGTTAAATACATCTCATATGGCAGTTAATGTGTTAAAAGTTAAAAAAAAAAAAAGCCTCAATGTTTCATATTGCATTTATAACATGTATAATATTAGCTTAATTTCAATATAGCCAATTAGTGAAAGGTTAATGTCATTGTTTTTGTTTAGAAAGGATTTCAAAAACTACTTTTTTAAATACCGAAAGAACTTTAAAGGAGAGGTTACTTACTTTTCTAAAATTATTTTTATTTCTTAACTATGAGATAACATAAATAGAAAATGTGTATTAAATCCTATTAATCTGGAGATTATGAGAAGCTTGTTCTTTTCATCAGCTGCCATTCAGGAAGATGCTTATGGAGAAGAAGTTGAGAAAGGAAGGACATCAGGCTAGGCAGCCGGATCAGCTTAAGCCATTCTGGTCAGTGGGGATGGAGTATGTCAAAGAAGCTCTTGGACCCAGTAGTTGTTCCCAGGAAGGGATTTTATAAGCAAATTGCCTATGCTTTGAAGATTATGCTTTACACGATTAATTGATATAACCCTTACAACACATAGATGCGGTAGATAGAAATATCATCTCCATTTTATAGACAATGAAAGTGAGGCAAAGATTAAGTCAGTAATTTAGCTTACTAGGCAGTAAGTGGAAAGCTGGGATTCAAAGCTAGATGATTTGAGTTGTCTGACCTCTTAAACAGTGTGTTATACTGCCTCACGTTTGAGAAGAATCCCAAAACAAGGTTTTCAGGATTTGTTCCTATAGTCCAGATTAAAATGAGGTATCATTTGTTTTTCTATATACTCTTTAAGTTTTAATGCAAGAATTCCATAATTTTTCTATCTTCCTAGGTCTGACAAGGTGGCATTCCAAATGGGGATGTGGAGAGGAGACTGTTGGAGTAGTCACTGTAGAGAAGAGTTCTGAATGACTTTCTAGTGTGATCTTGGGCAAGTCACCAAAATGTTTTGAACTTAAGTTTTAGTATCCAGAAAAGGATGACAATCTTTACCCCACAGAACTGGACAAATGAAGATTTTCTGATCACTGATATATAGACACGCACTGCACTATTCAGGTGCCCATTATTCAGGTGAGTGGACAATTTAATAATACATGTAATTTATGGGGTTTTCAGGAGTCATTTTGACTGCAGGATTTTTGCCTTACCTGCTGACGTTAAAATCCTTGGTTAATTCCAACTCCACTGTAAGCCTCTGAATGATAGTAGATCTGGTATCTTCAGAGGATCTCATTGGGCTATTTCTACAGTTGGGCTATGGATGAAACACACGTAACTAGTCTAGTGACTACCCATTAAACAAGTGTACGTTTGCTAATAAAAGCTATGGTGGGGGCAGAATGGCAACTGAGAGCAACGGAGTTCCAAAAGGAACTGTCAGCTGGTCATCCAGCAGGTGTTATAATTTACAAAGCAACAACTCAGAATAATTTTTGACAACTTGACTTAATGGTTCATGTCAACATCTGGTTCTGACAATAAGCAGAAATAACATTTCAAAGTTTTAGATTTAGAATATTCCTTGGAATAATTTTTAGGTATTATAAAATATTTTTAAAAGATAATTGAGTTCATCTGTGATCTAAAGAAGTAAAATATCATTAAAATGAGTAGGACTACATTAATATATATAAAGGTAGATGGTCTTTATACATGCTTTAACTATGTAATCTAGATCCTAAAATCCAAGGAAAAGAATTAGAGAAAATAAAAAAGTACAAGGGAAGGAAATGAGCAATGAATTATTTTAACTTTTATTTGATTATTTTCATTTACAGTTCTGGCACTGACACTTTTTTTTTTTAAAAAAAAGATTTTAATTTTATGTAAAGATTAACTTCAATAAAATAACTTAAAAAACATTTACATGTATATCACTAAATCTCCATAAAATATACAATACTTTTGATACAGCATAGGCTAGAATGACTTTGAAGGAAATGGTACATATTCATAATTTTTAAGAGATATCCTGTATGTCACTTCTGGGAATAAATATTTATATTGAATTTGCCAAGACATCTGAAGTATTAAACACTATATAACATGCACTCAGAAATTAAAATGTACAGTTTGAAATACATGTATTTTAAAAGCATAAAACTGTTTTGACTTAATCTAGATGTACTTTAGAGCCTCTAAATAGAAATTTGAACATTTATTACAAATAAAAGATACTATAATGCCAACTGAGATATAGTCCAAAAGCTGCCAGGAAACAGTCTGAACACGTAGAATATAAATGTCTACTTTGGCTAGAGATAAAGCCCATCTTTTTACCTTTAAATGAGATGGAATAATGTTAAATTTGCTAAAATTTTAAAATTTTACAACATAGTTGCTTTCAATTTTAAGTACCAGTTAGCTGCATGATCCACTTCTTTTTCTCATTTATATTAATATGACAAAATCAAACATATGAACTTTATGTCTAATATAAAAATTTGAATATTACTGTTAAATGAAGGTATTTAAAATTTCATACACCAAATTACTCAAGTACAACAGACCATATTTTTATACATATATAAAGGATTTATAGAAATTATATTTTACACCCACAAGTAAATTATAAGGATAAAATACTTTCATGTATTTTTGAACATCAACACTCTTACAAAACACCTCTCTGATGATTATTGGCACTCAAAAATTTCCTTCTTTAAAAAGACAATATACAAGAAAGAGTTGGTAGCAGTTAGCTGTTTGACATTTTTAAATGATTGCTATTTCTAGAAAATAGCAGCAATATTGCTCACCTAGAAGAACTGAACGTACCGATAATTTATATTCCGTTACAGCCTGAACCACTTCATCAATTAGCTTAACGTTATTGTACACGAGGCTAAGAAGATTGATGAAAGCGAAAGGAAACAAGACGTTAAAATTAATGCAAAGAACAATTCTGAGTCTTATCGGCAGCTGTTACATATGAGCTGTAAATTTTACCCATAATTTAATGCATTTTGCTGTGAAGCACGTATTATGAATTCTCTGCTCCTGGCCTGGTATGTCATCTAATTTTTTTATTTCTAAGAAAAGGTATTAATTTGGTAAGTGAAAACTTGTTAGATATTTAGTATAATTTAGTATTTTATAACTTGGAAAATGGTAAAAAGAAAAAAAAACCTGATAACCATCTCATTAATTTTATTTTTACTTATTGATGAAATAAAATCAAAATAATCTATGAACTATATTAGTGCCATCAAATTATATACTGTGAGACTTTCTTAGATAAACATATGGATAGTGTTTTCTAAAATATGCTTCCACTCCTCCAACCTTCTGGATCTGTGGGTTATTATAATACATTTTCAATTTTATTTTGCTATTTAGAAGCAAAAGGGTAAGTTGCCATCTTATATTTTTCCTGATTATTCTTCCCTGTAGAAGATATTGAAATTATAGTAAAAAATGTGTAATTTCCTTGCTTTAACTGCTTTCCCATTTTAGAGTGAATAACTTAAATAATATTTAGAAAACTCTTCTGTACTAAAATCTGGTTCAGTGGTAAAATTTAATTATGAAAAAGCACTTGGTAGCATTAGTCTCATATCATTGTCTATCAATCAGGGAACTAACTAACTACTGCATATGGCTGGGAACAAAATTTAAAACAGAAACATTACCTTTTATTATTTAGATCTTCTACATATACATATTAAATATACTCATGTTTTGGGTAATGATTAGGTTAGGTGCAACGGTCAAAATTATTGGGAATGTTTACTTACATTGAAGAAAAATATGAACAGCAAATCTTTTTAACATTACATTCAGCCCTATGTTTTTATATGCAGATGAAATAGTATATTCTCTTATGTCTAGTGCAGATCAGCCATCCAGCTAAGCCTCAGTAGGTACTAGGACCATCTTCACTGTATTTTCCTAAAACATAATATAGCTCTATTGAATCTGCAGCATGTTTAGAAGGAAACCTATAATTTCAGTTGAAAGCATGATGCTTAATCTGTGTCTAATATGGTAGGTCAAATCCTATCTTATATAAATTGTCCTATAAAATATATATTTGATATTTCCAATGGAATGTTTTCAAGTTGATAGCAGTAGCTAAAGACACTGAGAACTTAAAAGGTGCATAATATAAAAAAACCTGCAAAATTTAAACATTTAATTTTTAATATACTATAAATGTTCACCAAATCTAAAAATAATACCCTAATTGTATAAGGTTCCTTTTCAAGTAGTTGTTTCTAAAAAGTTATAAATAATTCTTATACTGTGCCTCTCTGTCTTACACTTCAAAGATATGGAATATTATCTTTATCACTATATAAATAACAAATAGTCCTTTAAAGAAGGGGCTAAGGAGAATGGGGGAAGAGAACTGTGGCTAATTTTCCCTGTTACGTGCATTTATGGATAATAAGTTGAAAACAACATTTTTTTATGTCAGGGAGAACAGGCCATGTTCTGCTGTAGGAAATAATAAGAGTCTAGTTGCTCCTTTAATAAAGTTACTGTGCATCAGCCCAGCTGAGATATAAGTATATAGTTAAGGCTATGTATACAATAGAAGAATTGAGGCAATTATTTGGGTAAATCAGAAAAATAAATTTTTAGAGAGCACTTTATTGGTCTAAATGTTTTTTCTTCCCAACATATTCTGATTGTACCATACAAGAGCTCATTTTTCCCTTTACTTTACCTGTGTAAAATACACAGATAAGAAATTTCTTATGGAATAAGAAATATCAGTATAATAATTTTTTTCTATTAAATCTTATCTGCTCTTCTGGGGGAAAATCAATATTAATATCCCCATAAAAATAAATTTTCAAAGCACCTAATTCAAGGAGCTCTAAAATATTAAATTTTTTATTATATGAAATGACCAAAAGGAGAAAACTTTTTTTTGGTGGAAGGATTTTTAGGGCACTAACGTGACTGGTTAAGCACATATTCTACCTCTAGTGACTTAGAGAATGAACTTCCACAGGAATATTCTTAGCTTGATAATTGTGACAAGAACAAGTTAGACTTTGAATTTATAGATATCTGCCTTTTCTCCCCAAATATAGTACCTTATTAGATGTTTAGAGCCATTTTAAAATGCATCAAACTGATGCATTCCTAACACAGAAGATTCATTCATATTTTTACTGGAACTAGCAAGTAATTTTGTACATACTGTACAGTTCTTAACAGAAGAGCAAAAATTAAGAGTTCAGTGATGAATGACTATAAAAACCAGTGAAGACTTTGGAAAGACATTGTATAAACGTAAGTCAGCATTTCTTATAGACATACTATATTAGAAACATTAATCTAATAGGGAACTCAATCTTTAGACAAAAAGGAAAAAAAAACTGAAGCCAAGAATGAGAAAACGAAAACACCCAGACAAATCTATGAATTTTTTTTAAATGAGAAAAGGTGTGCAACATTAGAACCAGTTTATGCTCTTAGAGTAAAAAAGACAAGTAATAAAATGTGACAGTTCCCTTAGAAAGAGTTAATAAAAAAAATAAGTCCCATTATTTTAATTAAACATCAATAACAGCAGGATTATTTCTGCCACTGATTTCCTTCCTCTCTTTTGTTTCTGAAATTATTGTTTGACCAAAAGGGAAAAATAGTCTGCATGCAGCTATTTATATAACACAAATGAAGGCACAAAATAGGACTCCAGAGCCAATGAGGAAGGTGTGGTGATTTTGGCATGAACAAAAACTGACCCTGATATGTAGTTAAATATCTGGCACTATTTTGCATTTACAGTTGCATATCTAAGTGACTAACCAATTAGGAATCCATAAAAATCTTTTGTTATTTTATGAGAATTTTCTTACCAAAACTTGCTAGCTTAATCTGTGCAAAAGTATACTTATAAGTGATGCAAAAAACATGTATGAAAATAACCCCTAAAAGACCTGCTTTTTGATATATTTAAAAGATCCTGTGCAGAGACAGTTTCTGAAGAACTCTGTGTCTGAATTCGAGAGAGAAATCAAAACTTGGAATCCAAAGGAGAAAAGGATAGCCTGTGCCCTTGTAGGAGGCATTTTTGAATTTGTTGATGAAAGCTTAAATGGAATTTACTTTCTGACAGCTGATCACAGATAAGCCATTACCTCTTAGGAAAATTTAGGGCCAATAGGCCATGTTTTGACAAAAAACACCCTTGGACCATCTCCCAGAATTTTTTTTTCATGTGGAGAATGCCATGTGAAATAATTCTTTATGAATATATAAATGTAATTTGGTTAGATTAGCACTGACTCTATTGCCACTAAAATTATATATGGTCTTAGCAAAAAAGGATACCACTGAAGTCACTGGGTATAGTATTCATTGCAGACTATCTCAAGAAGGGATTACACACATTTACTCAACAATTATTAGACTAAAATCTCTGTAAATATATATTTTTTTGTATTCCTGCTTGTGAAAAAAAAAGTCATCACGGTTGTATCTTCCCTCCTAATCAAGTATTCTAGAATATGAAGTCACTCAAAACTAGACCGTGGAAAGAACCAGATTAGAAGCACGGCAGTGAGGTCACCAATTGCTGCTCTTCTCCCCCAAGTTTGTTTAAATAACTACATCTATCAGCAGCTGAAAATTATTCCACATCAGAAGCATCATTGTCAGAAAGATGATAGTTACTTCCCTTCACCCGAATATATTCAATGTATCTCCCTTCATCAGAATCTGAAGTGCCGCATGTGCACAGCCTGCTGTCAAAGAGTGATTCAATTTCCTCTAATTTTTTCCCTTTGGTCTCAGGAAGACAGCCGTAGATGAAAAGGAGTCCCACAGCAGCCAATCCAGCATAGAGGAAGAAGGCTCCTGCAACGGAAAAAAAAAATGTATATATGAAGGAGTATTGATTTAGACTTTTTTCCTGGTCAATCGTGTATAACCAAGGTATGAAATGGGACCAAAAAATTACTACTAGCTGGGTTTTCTCTAGTTGTTCTAACCCTGTGAATGTTACACAGTGTATATTTCTAAACTCAAGTCATGTGATGACAAACTCAAAAAGAATAATAGACTCAGGTCAGATTAAATTCTGCTTTGAAACTTTTCCTCAGTTCCCTGACTCGAGAGAATCACCCTCTCCAGTGTGATTTCACAGCACTTTGTCGAGAATCCGTATCACAATAACCAGGAAGTATTATGTGCACGTGTATGTTTGCTTTGTCTACTAGATTGGAGGCACTTTGAGGTTAGGAGATGTTTATTATTCATCTTGCATTTCCAGAACCACATACAATGATGACATTGTTCAATTAATGCTTCAGTGGAGTTCCTGGCAAGTCCATCTTTCCCCTTTCTCATGCCCAAAGTCTAGGCATCTTCCTAGACTTTTCTCTTACTCTCACAGCCAACATCCCAATCTGTTAGGAAATCCTGTTGGATCTGCCTTTAAAATGTAACCTGAAGATGACCACTTCTCACCACTTCCACAAATATCTGTGGTTTAAGAGCCGCCCTCTCCCATCTGGACCACTGCAGTAGTCTCTTAACTGGTCTCCTTGTTCCTTCTCTTGGACCCCATAGTCCATTTTTTTCCCTCAGTCTTACTGATCATCATCTGACACACTGTAATGTTTACTGATTTGTTTTCTGTTTCCCTCCACTAGAATGTAAGCTCCGTGAGGTCAGGGAATATTGTTTTGCTGTAATATTATGCATGTCAGTGCAGCATACCAACAAACATGTAAATACTACCTGGTTGTTTCCTAAGTGTCAATACAGCAAGCCCAGATGCGTGAGATATAGGAATGTATGACTTGTTTATATTGTCTACATATTTCCAAGATGGCCTTTCCTTTATAAACTCATTCCCATCTTAAATATAAGAACCTAGACTTTTACTTCTGATGGTGGAAAACAACTAACTATAATGGGGTCCCTGCCTGATTTTAGGCTTTTGGTCCAGACCATCCTGTAAATGACATGGGGGAAGGAAGATAAAAAACTGATGTGATAAATGGCTGGAGAAAGGATATCAGATTGGGAGTGGGAAGATCCGGGATTAAGCCTTGGCTATGTGACTTCTTAAGTAGTCATTTAATCTCCTCTTTGGGCCTCAGATGCCTCATTAAGTAAAATAAAATAGTTCCTCAGCTCCTATTTAAGTGCTGGTAGTTTGAGTCTATAAATCTTATGGTCAAAATCAGAGCAGTTACAGGAGAGATGGTTAAAAGATGCCTGAGAGGGAGACCTGCTCTTCTGATCCAGTGGCAAAAGTGGTCTCCTCAAGGGGCAGCATCTATGGCTTGTCTTTGGGTTCCTAATGCTTAACACATGGTTACTGTCTTAATACTTTCTTAATAAGTAACCATTTCCAGAATATCCATAGAAATACATCTTGGAAAGACTCAAGAAAAACTATGGAGGAAAAATGCTGCTGAATTGACCACCCAACAGAATCTTTTCTGTAGAATGAGGAGCCATGAGAAAACAGAGGTAAATTATGAGATATTAGAAGAAAACATGAAAGGGTTAACTAAATCAAGACATAATTTGTCAAAGCCATATTAACTCTTTGAGGAGCTGGACTTGTATAAATCCAGTTCCCTTTGTTTAATAAAAATAGAACTCTATTTACAAATGTAAAGCTCTTTCAGTTTGGTTCACATTAAACATTTACTGTAACCTTTTTTTTATGGCTTATACTTGAGAAATAATCATAAAAATCATAGCAGGTCATCTGGGATGCATGGCTGAGTGTTACTGTAAGAGAACAGGCTCCATGGCTCTGTGGAGAATGTGGGGCTGAATCCTTGGGGCAGAATTTCTTAAATTCTCTCGAACTTGGTTTTCTGTTCCGTGTAACAGGGAAAATATTTCTTGCTTTGCAAACTGTAAATAATAGAAATAATGTACATTACATGCCCATTAGAATTCTGGATGTTAGTTGCTCAAAAGTGATAGCCAGCATTATTAAATTCTACTAAATGACTAGGGAAGAAGAATTGCTATTAAGAGATTGAATTCCTGTGTTCTGAGCACAGATAAAAGCAATATTGTAGGTTGGATGTGGTGGCTCATGCCTGTAATCCTAGTGCTCTGAGAGGCAGAGGCAGAAGGCTGCCCTGAGGGTTAGAGTTTGAGACCAGCCTCAACGTGACCGAGATCCCGTCTCTACAAAAGATATAAAAATTAGCTGGGCTTTGTGGACCATGTGCCTGTAGTCCCAGCTACTCAGGAGGCTGAGGCAGGAGGATCGCTTGAACCCAGGAGTTTGAGGTTGCTGTGAGCTATGATGACGCTACTGCACTCTAGCCTGGCCAATAGAGCGAGACTCTGTCTCAAAACAAACAAAAAACCCCACAATATTGTGAGGTAGGAACAGAAATGGAATCTTTAGCAGAGAGGGACAAAGAGAGGATGGTAATCATGATAATGATATGGAAAGATAAGTGAAGGTGGTAAAAACATTTTTGACCAAACCTGGCTGCTAAACTTTAAAAGCTGGAACACAGCAAAGCCAGTTTGGCTTCATAAATATCATATATTTTATCTTTATCATTATCTTTCACAATTTGGGAACAGTGGCATAATTAGGAGTGACAAATCAAATCTGTCAGTGCTAAGCTCCTATAGTTAAAAACAATTAGATAAGTTAGGAAGATTCTTAAAGTCAATTACAGATAAATCTGAAGAATCCAAAGCAGGCAAATGCCAAAACTGACTGCTAAGTATGGGTTCCACCGATGAGACCTGTGGGGAAGCCGCAGAGGAGTGAGAGCAAGCACAGGAGGCTGTGACCCGCTCCGTGTCGTGGTCAAATCAGTAACGTAACTTTCTCAATTATTCTCCTGAGAATGAAAATGAAAAAGTCTGTAATGAGCCTGTCAGGATTGTTGAACAGCACAGATATTCCTCAGAGTTATTCTGAAGGAAATAAATCTTATTAGAGTCTTATATTAACTTCCAGATTAAAATAAATATTTAATTTAATTATACAAATGGGGAATCAATGACCATGTCTGACTGAATTTCAGTACCTCAAAACAGGAACTTTTATATAATGTTCTCCAAGGGATTTATTTAGCCACACATGCTATATAAAAAATAGTATTCTGGTGATATTTTAATGATAATTTTTAGTAATAGCATTATTGAATGAGGTGCAAGGCAGACCTATCTAAGCAGTATGGTTTAGGAAGGATTCAAAATTTGAGATCTTAAGAAACAATAAAAAAGAAGAAAACAAAGGAAGACATGGATATTTCCAGAGAAATATACCATAAGGATATATATTTGTTAAATCAGGAATATAAACACATAGCTTACATAAATCAGTAATATGTAGATTAAAATGTCACGCGAAAAAGGGAAAAAATGAACCCGAACTGAACTATCTTTCCACTACTAGAGTAACAGACTGAATGGACCAGTGCACTGACACAACAGAAGGTTAATGCAAAGCAAAAAGCTTCTAACCAAATATTTTTCAAAAGAAGCCTGCATATGCCCTGTTTAAATTTCACTTCTGTTGCCCTCATGTTTTTCTGGCAGCATAAATTCAAGAAAGAGGAGCTTTGCTATCAAATGTATTATCACGTAGACTTTCATTATTTGTAACTTTCTATAAAACATACTTTAAGGGATGTAAATATATATTTAGGTCTTCAAATGTTTAAGTGTTCTCAAGAATCAGTAAACATGAGTAAATATTTATTCTCATATTTATAACATGAAGATAAGTTCATGAATTTATATAAAAATTTTTAATGGCCAAATGGGATAAAGCAGAATATACTAAATATAAATATATATCAAGTTTAAAATGCCAATGCCTTTCCTTTCCAAGAAAATAAATATTTCTAAATGTTCTATGTGGTGACTGGGAGAGAGAAGAGTTTTATAAAAGTAGTAAAAGCGTTAGATAAATAGTATTAACTAAAAGCAAATACTAATTCGGCATGTATAGAAGAGGTGGAAAAATGGATTTTTATAATGTTTCCTCTATTCGTAATTCATCTTCAAAATTCATACATATATTTATTCATTTGACAAACACTTTTGGGTGCTTATCAGGTGAACAGGATGTCCTGGAAGGACTTGGGAATATAATGGTGAACAAGGCATAGACGGCCCTCCAGGGATTTACGGTCTAGTAGCAGGGAGTGGGGACAGACAAGTGAGCCTGTTCTTGCAAAAAGGAATTATAAGTGCCCAGAGCATAGAATGAGGTGAGGTGGGGCAGGGGATCAGAGAACGTCTTCTGGGAGACTGGTCTAAGCAGTAGGCATTCCACATATACCACCGAGGCTTAAGGGGAGGTTAGAATGAAAATCTCACATTTCATTATTTAGAATCTTATCACAACCTATAAAGTCATGTGGACAATGTAGAAATCCTCTTTTTTGTTTGTTTGTTTTTTTGAGACAGTGTCTCACTCTGTTGCCCAGTCTAGAGTGCAGTGGCATCATCATAGTTCATGCAACCTCAAACTCCTGTGCTAAAGTGATCTTCCTGCCTCAGCCTTCTGAGTAGCTGGGGCTACAGGCACACACCACCACACCCAGTTTGGCTTTTATTTTTTTGTAGCAACAGGGATCTCACTATGCTGCCCAGGCTGGTTTCAAACTCCTGGCCTCAAGCCATCTGCCTGCCTCAGCCTGCCAAAGGGCTAGGATTACAGGTGTGAGCTACCACACCTGGCCAGAAATCATCTTTCTAAAGAGAAAAGTCTTTTCACCTTAGTAAAATTGGATTTGAAGTAGCTCCCCAAAGTATGTTTCTAATTCAACCACTTATCCAATATTGTTTTCTTTGAATTATGGTCTCCACACATTTTCATTTGAACACTTCCATCACATTTGCAGTTTTGGAAGTGGTAAGTGCTAGTTTCAGAGGATGCTGAAATGCACACACCTTGGCCTGAACAGCACAGATGACACATGGAAGGCATAATGCACAGCACATCATCTTTAAGTATCTTGGCAAGCTTTTGACCCTGTGTTGATTCTGCTCTTAGACTGGACTCCATCCCTATCACAGGACATCTCGGTGGCCCTGCCTACATTTCTTT
Source organism: Avahi laniger (assembly GCA_963575035.1). Taxonomy (NCBI): domain Eukaryota; kingdom Metazoa; phylum Chordata; class Mammalia; order Primates; family Indriidae; genus Avahi; species Avahi laniger. The sequence goes on along the minus strand of CAUYSK010068354.1, from coordinate 23,110 downwards.
ACCATTTTTTTGTTGTTTGTGTTTTTTTGTTAAACTAAAAGCTATGCTGTGAAGATTTCCAACTGGGGAGATAGACGGGAGATGTTTGGGTTGGGAGCGGGGTGACTGACAGCCGTAAGCACTGAGGGGCAAGAAGCAATGCTGCTTAGCGAAGGAGCCTTCCTCTTTTCTTTCCCCAGATACATTTCCAAGGCCTGTGGGGAAAAAGAGCCACCCGGAGATAGTTATAACAGCAAAAATATAACCATATAGTCTTTCAATGACAAATGATAATATATCTAAAAAACAGAGTAGGAAAAACAAAAATGAAACTATGCTGGAAAAAATATTCTCTTACCATAGTATGTAAGATATTCTGCTGTGTGTAAAAATGTCAATGAAACCAGAACATTGAAAATCCAGTTTATTCCAGATGAACATGCATTTCCTGTACTTCTTGCCCAAAGGGGATATATTTCAGAATTCACAGTCCAAGGCATTGGTCCCATTCCTGAGAAGTAAAAAATTTAAAACTTTAGTAAAATAGCATGTAATGAATTTGAAAAACAGTAGGCTGTCTCCCCTAAAAACAGGCCATTTAATGAACACAACGATAAGAAAGCCTTGTTTACCAGGTGCGAAGAAAACAAGATACAAAATAAGGCCCAGAAGTGCAGTCCAGAAATATGGAGTAGGGCAGAAATTGTAAGCCCAAAATACGTCTTCTGTTTTGAACTTGGTTTCATTTTCACACCTGAAAAATAATGTAATATAAAGATTAACTTAATGTTTTAGAGTATAGTTGCAGAAAATCAACATGTTCATATTGAATGTATTTGGAAATTCCTTAATGTCTTGAGAAAAAGGGTCCAAGAAGTTTTCTTGAAAAAAACTTCAGAAGTAAACATAGATTATAAGATTAGATATATAAGCTCACAAAGAACTTTTTAGAGCTAAATGTAATTCAAGAGCAACACGAAGGAATGCACTGTGTTTCACACCCATTAGACATGATTTCTAATTAGTTCTTGGAAGCTGCAGTAACACTTCCAGACCACCGAGAGTCACTGGGTTGTGGCTGAAAGACCTTGGAATTTGCCGTCAGGACAAGATTCAAATTTCAGAACCAGATTTTTTCATCTGTAAAATGGGAATAATGCCTCATAGCCTATTTTGAGGATTAGAAGGATCACCTGTAAAGGGGCGATAGGGTAGATGGGAGGAGCAGATAGGATAGGGAACAGTGATTACATCTGATTCCAAGTAACCCTTCCCTTCCTGCTCTGTATCCTTGCTTGCTGCTCTGTCAGCCGCTCCATGATCACCTTGCCTTCTCGCTCTGTACGGAAGCTAAGTGTCCTGTGGTTTAGACTGATCCTCAAGTTGAACTCTCAATTCTTTACCCTAATTGCCCCTGAAGATACTACCAGCCTCACAAACATTCATGTCCCCTATGGTCAGTTTAGACTATTCTTCTGCCTCCTTCAACCAGTCTTTGCACCTTGACGGCCAAGCCCTGCTGCTGTTACTGTATTCACGAATTCATCATGGCGCTCCATCTGTCCTGATAATCTGGGTGCCTGGTCAGTCCACCCCATCTCATCCCTTGCCGCATTCATTTATTTCTCATTCTGGTTCATAATACATTGGCCTCACAGTTTCTTATTTAATCTCTGAAACTACAGAGAGGGCACTTTATAGTTTGCTTGATTTGGAACTATTTTACTTCAATACCTCAAACTTTGAACCTTCCTTTTCTGATCACAACCACTTTATTTCATCATTTTGATAATTTGCACCATACCCAAATCAAAGTCTTTGGATTCTAAATTCCCCTCAGTATTCATTTACTTCATCACTCACCTTATACCAATGCCAATACAGGCATACCCCAGAGATATTGCAGGTTGGGTTCCAGAACACTGCAATAAGTGAATATATCAATAAAGCAAGTCACAAATATTTTGGTTTCCCAGTGCATAGAAAAGTTATGCCTACACTCAGTACTGTTTTCTATTGAGTGTACAATAGCATTGTGTCTAAAAAACCAATATATACACCTTAATTAAAACATACTGTATTGCTAAAAAATGTTAATGATCATCTGAGCCTTCACAGCAAGTTGTAATCTTTTTGCTGGTGGAGATCTTGCCTTGATGTTGAGGGCTGCTGACTGATCAGGGTGAGGGCTGCTAAAGGTTGGGGTGGCTGTGGCAATTTCTTAAAATAAGACAACAGTGAAATACATCAGTTGACTCTTTCATGAAAGATTTCTCCATAGCATGCAGTGCTGTTTGATAGCATTTTACCCACAGAACTTTCAGAATTGGAGTGAACCCTCTCAGACCCTGCTGCTGCTTTATCAACTGAGTTTACAGAATATTCTAAATCCTTTATTGTCATTTCAACAATGTTCACAGCATCTTCACCAGGAGTACAGTCCACCTCAGAAAACACTTTCTTTGCTTATCCATAAGAAGCATTTATTCCTTCGTTACAGTTTTATCATGAGATTTCAGCAATTCAATCACATCTTCAGGCTCCACTTCTAATTCTAGTTCTCTTGATTTTTCTACCACATCTGTAGTTACTTACTCCACTGAAGTCTTGAACCACTCAAAGTCATCATGAGGGTTCGAATCGACTTCTTCCAAACTCCTGCTAATGTTGATCTTTTGACCTCCTCCCGTGAATTACAAATATTCTTAATGGCGAATCCTTGCCAAAGGTTTTCAATTGACTTTGCCCAAATCCATTGGAGGAATCACTATCTATGGCAGCTATAACTTTATGAAAGGTATTTCTTAGATCTGAGATTTGAAAGTTGAAATTACTCCTTTATCCATGGGCTATGGAATGGGTGCTGTATTAGGCATGAAAATAACATTCATCTCCTTGTACATCTCCCTCAGAGCTCTTGGGTGACTAGGTACGTTGTCAATAAGCAGTAATATTTTGAAAGAAATATTCTTTTCTGAGCAGTAGTTCTCAACAGTTGGCAACCATGCTGTAAACAGATGTGCTGCCATCCAGGCTTTGTTGTTCCATTTATAGAACACAGGCAGAGTAGATTTAGCATAATCTACTTTAAGGGCCCTGAGTTTTCTGAATGGTAAATGAGATATCAATGGCCAGGCACTGACTTCTTTGTAGCTATGAATATCCTAGAGGGCACCTTCTTCCAGTGGAAGGCTCTTTCATTGTCTACATCTGTTGTTTAGTTTAGCCACCTTCATCAATTATCTTAGCTGGATCTTTCGGATAACTTGTGGCTTTACCTTGCACTTTTAATGGAGATAGCTTCTTTTCTTCTTTTTTTTTCAGATTTTATTTTATTATTTTTTTTATTTCAGGGTATTATGAGGGTACAAACATTATAGTTACATTTTATGTCTTTGCCTCACCCAAGCAAGGGTTAGAGGCATGACCTTCCCCCCTACAATGCTCCCCGTGTCCTCTAGTTGTGGGTTTACCCCCCATCCCCCTCATCCCTGGAGAATATTACTGCCATGTGAGCACCCAACCTTGTGAACCTGAACTAACCTTTGTAGCTTCAAACTTTTCTTCTGTAGCTTCCTCACCTCTCTCAGCCTTTATAGAATTGAAGAGAGTTAAGGTCTTACTTCGGATTAAGCTTTGGCTTAAGGGTATGTCATGGCTGGCTTGATCTATTCAGATCACTCGAACTTTCTCCATATCAGCAATAAGCTGTTTTGTGTTCTTATCATTTATGTGTTCACTGGAAGAGGACTTTTAATTTCCTTCAAGAACTTTTCCTTTGAATTCTCAACTCAGCTAATTATTTGGCACTAGAGGCCTAGCTTTTGGCCTATCTTGGCTCTTGACATGCTTTCCTCACTAAGCTGAATCATTTCTAGCTTTTAAAGTTAAAGAGAAAAGAAATGACTCTTCTTTTCTCTTGAACACTATAGGCTATTGTAGGGTTATTAACTGGCCTAATTTCAATATTATTGTGTCGCAGGAAACAAGGAGGCCAGAGAGGAGGGAGAGAGATGGGAGAACAGCTCATCAATGAGCAGTCAGAACACACACATTGATTAAGTTCACTGTCTTAGATGGGTATTGTTTGTGGTACTGCAAAACAATTACAATAGCAATATTAAAGATCACTGATCACCATAACAGATATAATAAAATGAAAAAGTTTGAAATATGAGAATTACCAGAATATGACACAGAAACATGAAATTACCAGAATACGAGAGAAACATGAAGTGAGCACATGCTATTGGAAAAATGGTACTGATAGACTTGTTCAATGTGGGGTTGCCAAAAACCTTCACTTTATAAAGAACACAATATCTGCAAACCACGATAAAGCAAAGCGCAATAGAACAAGGTATGTACTGTCTTCACCTGCCTCTGGAATCCATCCTTCCTCCATTCTTATCTGCCATTCTCACCATTTCACTTTCTGACCCTGTGTGGTACCATTAGCTTCCTTCAACAACCACAGCTCAGAAGTTGGCCAAAGTTATGAAAACATGGTGTTGGGCTTTATTAAAAGTTCACACTATTTCATTTCACGTGGGTCTCTATTGCTTATTTTATCCTTTATTGTCTTCTCTACTGAATTCTCTACTTATTTCAGAGTAGACATTCAATAACTTTTGTTAACTACTGCCTCAGTTAATTAAAATATTCCTTATCTTCTAGCCCTGAAATCTTTCCCTCTGCTTTCTCTAGATGAACTTGCCTCCTTCTTAGAGAAATTCTTAAAGAGGAATTGAGGACCTTCAATTTGAACATCAGTTTTTCTCTATTCAACTTCCACTTTTCTATACTTTGTTTTTGGAAAAAAAAATGCAAACTAGTCTCTTCTCCTACTTCCAACAGTATCATGTCTCTCACCATTTCTAAGGATGGCCCTTCCTACCAGTGGTCTTGCAGCTTAGTTCCTTTTGCCTCCTCTGGGGTCCTGTTCCGTCAATAGTCTGTCCTTTTCCTGCCATTTTTATTTCTTTCCTACTTGGGCCTTCCCTGTCTATAACGACGAGATGTCTCCTATTCAACTGCTCTCATTACTGCTGCTAGCTCTCCTGAAATTACAGAGAAGTTTATACGCATGAGCTCCACCTCACTACCAACCAAGCTCCCCCACCCTCCCAGATGCCAGCTGACTCTCACTCAGCCTGTTTTCCTGAATCTGCTTATCCAAAAGTCATCAGTCACCTTCTAATCTCCAAATTCAGTCTTCTTGTCTTAATCTTGGTGCTGTTTGATTACTCGGTGGTGGCTAATGTTGCTGACAGCCCTCCTTCCTTCTCTTCCCACTTTGCTTTTGTATCTTTATCTCCGTCTTCTTTCTCTGATCTATATGTATGCACTGCTTTTTAAAATACCTCTTAAAACTTCTCAACCTCTAAATATAGGTATTTTCTAAGGTTTTATTTTGAGGCCTATACCCTTTCATAATCATCTCATCTAATTTTAGGACTCTGTAATCTCTACTTGGATGCTCCTCAGTAGTTTATTCTAGCATTGACCTTTTCTCAAGCTTCACTGATGGAATTTAGGTGTCTGCTGAACATCTAGATACCCTGCTGTGGCCTCACACAAAATACGGCTACAATGGAATGCACGGTTTTCTCCAGGAGGCAAGAGTGGGGGCTGTTCTGAATTCAAATTTGACTCTAGCACTTACTAGCTATGTGCATTCATTAAAAAATTTATACAATGAGCACTGCTCATGTGTCAGACATTAGAGATAATAGCTATGAATAAAATGACCACTGGTGCATTTGTGGAATCTTGAGTTTAGTGGGCACTGGTGTGGTCCTGTTTCCTGATCTGTAAAACAGGGCAAAGGACTGTATCACAGGCTGTTGGCAACATTAACTGTTCCATGTGCATAAGCATACTGTATCTGCAAGCTGAGTGCTTCACATATTGCCTGACATACAGTGTATGCACAATAAATATGACTTTACGAGTGCCCTCATGACATTGCGATTTTAGTTAATACCTTTCCCTGAATTGAAATGGCTTAAAATTTTGGAGTTATCTTCATTGTTTTCTTACCCATTTCTCTTCAGGTCCTCTATACTTTAAAATCCAAGTAAAGCAGAGTGGCTATGACTATGAGCTTTGGCACTGACACCCTAGGTTCAAATCTAGGCTGGGACACCCAGATGTGAAGCTAGGATATATCTGCCTCTACTCGAGTACTTAACTTCTCAAAGCTGTGTCTTCATCTGTGAAATAAGGATTTTCCTTACATCTACCTTAAGGAGATATTTTGAGGCTTATGTGAGATAATGTATACAAAGAATTTCACATGGTACAGGCAAGAAATCATATTTCCTAGACATAATTTCTTGAATCTGACTCTTCCTTTCTATTTGCATTAATACCACCCCAATTCAGACTCTGAGTGTTAGTCCCAACAACTGCCTCCGTCTCCGTGGCAGGCAGACTACAGCAGCCCTATGATCCCTGTTTCCTGATTTTCATGCCCTTGTGTAGTCCCCTCCCCTTGAGTGTGGAGTGACCTTGCTTCCAACCAACAGAGTAAGGCAAACATGACAGGGCACATGTGATTAACTACGTAAGATTATAGTGCAGTTTAGCGAAAGTCTCCCACTCTCTTGCTGGTTTTGGAGACACAAGCTGTCACGTTGCGGGATGCCCATGTGGGAGGCCCATGGAAGAACTGAGGGCAGCTCTGTCAACAGCTAGCAAGAAACTCAAGTCCTTGGTATAAAACCACGAATTACTGAAATATGCTAACAAAAGTGAGTACTTCCCTAGTTTAGCCTAGCTGAAACCGCACTCCAGTCATCATTCTGTCACCTTGTGAGACCCTAAGCAGAGGACTGAGCTAAGCTGCACCTATACTCTTGACCCACAGAAACTACCAAATAATTATTAATAATAAATGTGCGTTGCAATAGAAAATGAATATAGTTTCCTAATTATTTTTCCTTCTCATAGAATTTCCTTTCTTCAAACTCCTACCCCACAAAGTTAAGGTAGCTTTCTAGAGCATTGCTCAGGCCACCTCACTGCTCAAAGCCCCCCAATTGCCTTATCCCAACTGTCTACACTGCAAGCCTTGCAAACTCTGGCTGCAGCCTGCCTTATCTTGTACTGCTACACACAATCTTTTTCTCCAACTAAACAAGACTACTTATTTTCCTGGAAATACTTTCCAGACCCAGTATCTCCTACTCATGCTATTTCATATAACTCTCACTCAAAACCTACCTTAGCCCTCAAGGGCTACCCATGCGCCTGTCTGAAATATTTTCTTTCTCTTCTCAACTCCTTCTCATTTTCCTCATTTATATCATGATCACACAGTGCTCTGTATTGTCCTATCTAAATATACTCCTGCTGTTCTGGGATCTCATCCCAGGCAGTCCAGCACAGGACAGGTGTCAAGAACACAGGGTCTAATGTCAGACTATGTGGGTTTTTATGTCCATTCTGCCACTTACCAACTGTGTAACTTTGGGCGAATTACTTAACCTCTCTGTGCCTTGATTTTCTTGTAAAATAAGAATCCCGAATAGAGTTGTTACACAGATTAAATAAGGTGATAACTGTTTACCACAAAGAAAGCAATTTATAAGTATTTGCCAGAGAATAGTCATTTTTGTATTCTTTTTGTCTCAACCTTTTGTCCATCACAGCACGCTATATAAATGGCCACTGAATGATGAATGAAGCCTTTCCACTTGCATTTGTTTAATTGTGAGTAGAAAACAGCATTAGAAATCCCTTGATCAATAATCTCCACCAATGAAATAATTTTTTGAGCTATGAAGAGCTTAAAATATGAAAATAAGCAAGGAAAGAAAAAAGAGAAGGGTAGGCATGGTGGCTCACGCCCGTAATCCTAGCACTCTGGGAGGTCAACGTGGAAGGATTGCCTGAGGTCAGGAGTTCGATATCAGCCTAAGAGCGAGACCCTGTCTCTACTAAAAATAGAAAAAATTAGCTGGGCATGGTGGTGTGCCTGGAGTCTCAGCTACTTGAAGGCAGAGACCGGAGGATCGCTTGAGCCAAGGAGTTCGAGGTTGCAGTGAGCTGTGCTGACACCACTGCACTCTAGACTCTAGTCAGGGCAACACAGTGAGACTGTCTCCAAAAAGAAAGAAAAGAAAAAAAAAACAGGATAAAAAATAAAGCAAGCAAGTAAAAGAAAAAAGAGAAAAGGGAAGGAAAAAAGAAAGGCAGGTAGGCGGGCTCCTGTAGAGAGGAATGTTTACAAATAATCAAATAACTAAAGTTGACAGGAAAATGTTCTATTTACTGTTTTCATTGTTATCACAGTTCTGTGCATGATCTCTTGCTGTGACGCTGGTAAGTAGGATATTTTAGGGTGGACTCTGTGCTTGCCCTGTTGTAGCTTTTCACCATCTGGCTATGCACATTTACGTGCATAAAAAAGGCTGAGTAACTACTCATCATCCTCGCCGATTTCAGGAAGGCACTGACTTCGCAGTTACACACTCAGCAATACACAGATAGCTAATGACAGAGAATGTGACATCTCACTGGACCTTCAAAATATGAACACTAGACATCCCAACTAAAAAATAAAAATGTATATTGCAAACGTTATTGCAAAATACTCACACGCTTTCTTGGCAACTGCTGGTGGAAGAACATAATGCTCCCGAGAAGGAACAAAAATACTTTGACATCAGTGTGTGGGTTGGGATTAGAAAAAGTCATGCTCTCTGATGTGGCACCTTTTCACCACATCCTAGAGCAAAATCAGAAAAAGACTGAAATCGGGAAGCTGTGCAGAGGGTACTGCAAGGGACGAAGCAGCAGAACTGAACGCAAGGAGGTGAAATGTGTCTCATTTTGGCAGAGTGAGAGAACTAATCTTTACTAGCAGAATGACTAGACTAAAACCTGATATATAGACCAAATAAATGATCAGTTCCCTGCTCCAGTCACGGAACCCGCAGCGCTTCCGTCAGTGACACATCTAGAAATTAACAACTCACTTTGAAGGTGGAACAATTGTCCCCTGCCCATTCAACACCCGCCCCACAAACCAGTTCACATGTAGAGCTCTTTCTGCTTGTGTGTGTGTGCGACCTCGCCATCAAATATCTATGGAGTTTTCAACCAAAGAAATAATTAAAGGAAATAAGCAGTGCAAATATGTAACTGCTCTTGCCACAGTTAACCACAGAATGTATTCATTCCTTGCTGCCTACACAGCACATGATTTTTGTATTGCCCCTTTGTTCACCACGGTGAAGTAATTTAACTGCTTCATGTTTATATAAGGGAGTAAGAGAAAAGAAATATGACCTGTGTTTAAAAAGAAAAACTTCAAATTTTGTCTATCCAATCCTAATCACTGATAAACCTATGGAACTCTGTCTCTTTTCCAGAGGCGTTGATAAAAGATCAAGGATTTTGGAAAAGGGAAGGGAGAGCTTGCTGCAGTTTGTGTGACATACCTACCATTGTTCTACTGGGTTCCCTGCATGTGCTTTCCCCGCTAATTTATCACTGAGGAGGGGGGGTGAAGCACAATTTCATTTCTAGTTCTTGGCAAAGGACTATGATTTTCAGGACAAGATTACTAAGCTATCACCTCAGAACATGTATATCCCTAAGGGTTAATTCTAATAGTTCTTTATCTATAGGAATTTGTGATCTAATTACACAGGTACAATTTGAGGGTAGTGGTGGACAGGTACCTAGGAAAGGAGAGAGTATCTCTCACCAGCATAGGATACCTTCTCTCTTATCTGAGGAGACATAAGAAACAAAATACCAATCAATCAGAGAACTAGGAGGATGTAAATTTACTATAAGCAATGTGAGTCACACGATATTTTAACTTTTGGGCATCCCATCAAAGCAACCAGGACAAGTCACTGTTACCTACTTGACTCATTACTTCTCAGACACTTTTAATGATTGTTCAGTGGGCATAATTCTTATTTAATAATCTAACATGAAATAAAGTTATGGCAAGGGTAGCATGGAAACATAGCGTTTAAACTCTAACCGTAGTTGAATAAGTTTAGAAAAGTATAACTCCGTAGCTTGCTGTTGCAGACCATGTGGAAGAGCTTCGCCTTGAATAATTCCTTATTATCTAGCCTTTTCCCCCTGTTTTTGGTTTTCTAATTTTCCTGCCAAGGATTGTCACATACAGATAAGTTGAAAAAAAACCTATTCTTTTGTTAATTACTATTATTTTCTGGTAAAAAAAAAAAACTTTAGAAATATTGAGAGAATTAAATCATAGACATGGGTAAATTTCAAATGCATTAGAAATTTGGAGCTAAAAGCCAATTTTTTCTGAATAAAGTTTTATTTGTAGATAAATTATTGCATCTAAACCCTTTATCAGTATGACAACTAGCTCACATCGTCTTAAGTATGGGAAATAGATGGACAGAATGTGGGTGGACAAGCAAATGAAAACAATGACAACACTTACAGCCAATGAGAATACAGTGACAGTGGTACCGTCTCTAATTTGGTAACAATTTAAATTGGTATAATCTCCTTTTGGAAAGAAATTTTGCAATTCAGATATAGGAATATTCATATCCTCTGTCCCAGTCTCATGTCTAAAATTTATCCTTAGGAAACCATCTAAATGGGAAAATATTGTATGCTGAAAGATGTACTTATCACTGTACTTCATTTATCACAAGATTAACACGGATAATTAGAAAAAATAAAAATATTCTGCAATGGAGGGTTAAGTTAATTAAGGCACAACTGAATAATAAAGCAGCCATTAAAATAATAATTATAAAGTAAGCTAGGTCAAACCACAAAAGTTGGTCTGGGTGGAAGACTGGTGAAAATGAAGTCTTTATTAACTTACGTTACTTTCATTTTGGCACCAAACTGGCTAAGAAGCAGAACAGTGAAGTCTGCAAAACCAATCGCACGAGTGAGTGGATGTGGCCCTCTGTCGCACTCTAGCTCCTCCCAGACTTGCCCCTGAAGTTTTGTGGTCAATTTGAAGAATCTGCCAAGTCAGAGGAGCCCTGGACTCTGCCTTGGTGAGAGTCCACATTAGCATTCAAGGTTCAACCCCATTACTGCCTAAGAAAATTTTTTCACTGTGTTACTTCGTAAGAAAATACTTTGTCTTTCTTTTTCTTACTGTATCATCACATCTATGGCAGGCCTGGCCATGGCCTAGTTTCATAGAGACGACCTGGAAACATGGAAAATGTCACCAAGTTGGCAGTGGATGGGAAATCAAACTGTAAAATGTAGTCTAGGGCATAAGGTTATAGAGATGAGAGCAACTAGAAATATGGAAAATTGGGGCTGGGGAAGGTAATTCATTAAGATGATGACTGTTAGCACTTTCGAACTTGTACAGGTTGAGTATCCCTTATCTAAAATACTTGGGACCAGAAGTGTTTCAGATTTGGGATTTTGGAATATTTGCATTATACTACTTGTTGAGCGTCCCTAATCTGAAAGTCTGAAATCTGAGATGCTCCAGTGAGTATTTCTTTGAGTGTCCTGTTGCTGCCCAAAAAGTTTTGGATGTTGGAGCATTTTGGATTTTTGGATTAGGGATACTTAACCCGTAGTTGTGATAGTATTACTTCGACAAGATGGGAGAAACTTAAGTGATTCATAGACAATCTTGGGCCTCCTTTTCCATATTTTTGTTTCCTCCTAGAATTTTTCCCATAATAAAGATCAGGCATTAGAGCTAAAGTTATTAGCCATTCTCCTGCTTTAACTGGCACTGAAAGGAAGGGAATTATATACTGTCTTCATCATGCGATTTCTTCCTATTGACCAAAGGCCTCAAAACTCTGGTTTCTATATTTATACTACACTGTCACTACGCTGCTTCCCTTCTTAGGAGTCTTAGGGCCTGCCTCTGCCCACAGCCCGGGAGCTCCCTTCCCCCCCCATGCACAAGTGGTGGTACTTTGCCCTACAAACCACTTGCCTCCCATAACTCTTTGACACAAAGGCTTGCCAACAGCATGGCTGGTGCCTTATGAGGCAGCTTGGAAAAGGTTGGATTCTTTATACCAGAGAATGACTTGGCAAATGGTTTATATTCTTTCTCTGAAAAGTCAGAATATGAAATGTTTGAAGAGGACAGAGTAACACAGAGGTGGAAAATGTAGAGAGAGAAGCCAGTAAGCAGAGGCTATAAGGCAGCAGAGGCCAGGAGGTAAAGAAGGGTCATGCATTGATACAGATGAAGGAAAAGAGAGTGCAGAAGGGAGAGAAACCAAGCACAGGCTGTTTCCAGTCTGCCGAACAGCATTTTAGAGCTCCATGGGGCAGGGCTGGGCCAAAGTTAAGACCTTTTTTCTTTCTCAGTATTTTTTTCTTACCTTCCCATGTACCTTTACCATAAAACTTCTGTTAACTGAGGAAATCAAGAGTGCTGCTGTTCCTCTCAGTGTGAACAGTTCTAACAAAATGATGGATAAGTAAAAGGAGGACTGATCATGATTTTGAATCGATAAAACCCCACAGATCCTCAAAACAGTGTATCACAGTGGCCATACAGCTCCATTCCTGCAACAAGGTTTTTTCCTTTTTTTCTTTTTATGAACATGGTATAAAAGTTAAGATGACTTTTCCCTATACAGTCACTGTGGGAGGTGCTACACTTATTCCAATTATGCTGCACTGTGCTGCTCATATTTTCTGGAATTCCCTGTTCAGAATCTGCTTCCTTATCACTCAAAAAGCAACCTTATTTTTTTGCATTCTACTTCTGGTTCTCTTTCCTTCTTATCTTCCTCCTTTTATTTCGTGCCATCATGAACCACTCATAGGAAAAACTCTGGGTGAAAGGAGAGGCCAGACCAGATTGAAGGAGAGGTGCAGAAATAGTCTAATTGAAATAACAGCAGCACACTCAGGATAATAAGTTCATCTCAATGTTATGGACTCTAGAGCTATGAGAAATAAAATGGGTTTAACTAGATGAAGGTCATCAATTTAAAATCGTAGAAATCTACGGAGGAAAAGGACATGTGAGAACACTGCAACCAACAGTCATTTTATGATTAACGAAAATGAGGTCCAGTGAGGTTGAGTGACTTGCCCGAAGTGTCAGAGCAAACGGTAACTAAAATCAGTCTTCTGTAGCCCCTTGTCCAAAGGCCAGCCAGCTGAGGGGCTGGTGGGCACTGAAATCCAACTTATGCCAGGCCTTGGGGGCCAGCCGTGGTGACGAGTCTTCCATTTTCTAATTATCACAAAGGCATAAATTACCTACATCCTGATTCTGATTCCCTGGTCTTTTTTCCTGTTGTCACTGGTTTTTGAAACATTTACCTTCCTCATTATTAAACTCTTAACCTAAAGAATAAACCCCTAACTAATATCAATGGTTTCTTGGGAAGCCCTGCCAATTGAAACTCCTCTTCTACCCCATACATGTCACTCAACGGGGTTGTGTTTCAGGCACGCTGCTTTCCAGTCAATAGTATTTAAGCTGACGGCTGCTTGTTCTGATTTCTTAAATGATGTCCAATATCTGGGATAATGTATACTCTCGTTTGTCAAATAAATGAAGAAAAGAAATGAATGAAGAAAAGACTTAATGAATTTAACAGAGTCTGTTTTACTCGTTACTACTGATGATAATACATTAGTAACCATTTAATAATTAAAAAGCATTTTTTCAAGCCAAAATAATAAAACTAAATGAAATTAATAATGCAATTTATCACAGGGCCAAATTTATTTCTTTAAAACGGGCTATGAATGGCCCTCCTGTGACTGTCCTATGACAGGAATCTCAGGATGATGAGTTACACCCTCCCTCCCAAGTTCCAATTTAGAGACTTGATGTTTTTCCACATTTAAGGGTTCACCCTCCTGCCTGAATTCTTTTACTCCCTTGGGTTGTTTGGGGACTTTTATGACCCTCACTGGATAGTAAATTCTAATAAGGATATGCTACCTGTTTTGTCTTCCCTCTCCCTTCCCTAGGCTTCATAGGCCAGTATGTAGCACAATGCTTTACACAGAGTCAACTGCTCAATAAATGCTTATCAAAGAAAATCGTAAAAATACTTTTATCAGTTCCCATGAAGTCAGTCTTTGGTCGTCTGACACCAATTTTCTCTGCTATATTGTATGCATCATAGAAGACAGATATATTTACTGTCAAAAATCAATCTCTATTTAATTAAAAAAGTTATTGCCTGTGGTAATAGGAGAAATGTATTTCCTTACCATAAGCATTCCATAATCCATCTGTATTATCCCAAGCTTTAAGAATTTCAAACCACACAAGTATTCTGATTTTATTTTCTTTCCACTGTAAAAGTGCCTGCACAATATGTCTGGCTTGTTTTTATTTGCAGGTGCATGAGTGAGAATGAATGTAAGCTGATTATGTAAGCTGATTTATCACTGCATGCTATCTTGATGCAAACAATAGCATATTTTGTTTTTTGGATTCTTTTCAATCCATTCTACAGCTGCTTTCCATCAAGTTTGAGTTCTGTGGCTTCCTTATGAAAGCTGTGCTCCCAACAGGAATGTCCTTAAGTGGATGTAAATCCTCACTTGATGAAACTGACTGTCTGTATGGAGCCTTACCATATATAAAACATCTTAACATACAGGGTGTCCCAAAAGTCGCATACATAGGAAAAATGGGAAATTGTAGCTAAATGTACCTTTATTTACGAAATATTCATTATACAATTTTACAAAATTTTTCCTTTGTATGGAGACTTTTGGGACACCCTATATATTAACTCATTTAATTCTCATAATTCAAAGCAATGGCATCGTAAGTTCCATTTTGCATACAAGACAAGTCTTTCTTAAATATTGTGACTTTCCAAAAATTACATAGCAGCAATAGTGTCTGAAACCCAGTCTTCTCTGTTTTTTTCTCCTTCAACATAATCACCTACAAGTTCAGGTATATATGGAGATCTCTCTTTCTTGAGGTTCTTCACTTTTTATGAAATTTAAATGGAAAAAGAGATAAGATGAAAACTGCTTGAAATTTCTAAGTTAGCATTCTTCCTAATGTCAGCAGTGAAGTCAGCCACTAAAATCTCTATCCAAAATGAGTAGAATAAAATGCTTCTCAAAGAGCATTAGGAATTAAAATGAGCAGCATCTTGGCAGATCTGGGCCTCTGTGTCCTCTGTAATCTCTTTTGATTCCGTATCCATTTTGCCCCAAAGCTCAAAACAATAATTAGAACAGAAAGGGTGCCTGCATGAGCTGTAAGTTAAAATACCACATAACAATCTCAATAGCCAGGTAACTCATTTGACAGCAGCGATGTCAGTGCTACGGATGTATTACAAGAAGAACGGTCATCCTGATGCAGTAAGATGGCAACCATAAGCAGTCTTTTAATAATGCATACTGTAAAACATGGAGCTGTATAACGATTTTCTCTGATACAGTCATGTCAGTAAGGAATTTAAAAAAATTCAAAATAAGTTTCCCCAGAAGTTACTGAGATGATAAAAATACAGTGTTTCGCCAATTGTTTAAAAGAGGAATTGTGTCATTAGTTATGACATATAAGAATTTCATAAATAATGAGGAGATGGAAAGTCATCATAAAACTACAAACTGTAAGGCAGTTTCACTGTATTTCATCTCAAATTGCTGCTAAAGTAAAAACATAATGACTTCACAGATTAAGCATTTTAACTGTAGTTTCCTTTTTTCTCACTTCTTGATTTGTACAGAAACTTCTGAAATGCCGTACTGATTATCAGCAGTGAAACAAAACTGTAAAACTGAGATCTGTCTCAATCCTTCTAAATCTAGGATGTTTTTTCTACCCACTTGGGTGAATGAATAGCTTAACAGGTCTATTACATTTCTCTCTATACTTCCTTCTAATCTGTTCCTGGCACTGGAGCAAAGCAAATCACGTCACACCTGTCACACTCATCCATCCAAAAGCAGCCCTGGCCCCCAGGGCGGCCCCTTCCCCAGCTCCGGCTCCACCTCACTCAACTCTCTCATCATGGCGCCCCAGGGCTGGCATGGTGACGTGGACACAGCTGGAGCTCAGTATTTGTTAAGTGAATCGTTCCCACCATGTGACAAATGCAACAATAAAATATTGCCTCACAGTTTTGAAATTTATTTCCAAAGCAATTTTATATAAGGAGAGAAGGAATTAGTAATGCAATTTGCCCTTTATTCTTGGTATGAATTTTTATATTTGATCGTCCAGAGCAGGTACTCCAAGTTACAGACATTTTAACGTCATGACTCCTTTGATAAATTTATTATTTCAACATATAAAATGTCTATTCTAGTTGTAAGAATAAAAGTTACAATAGATGAATTTAAATATTCATTCTTTCCATCATTCAACAATCATTTACTGCAAGTCAAAATTACATACATGGCCAAGAAGAAATTTGCAGGTGAGATGGGGTTTCTATATTTTCCAACACACAAACATACAACACAGAAGAGATGCAAGTATACATCTGTGGTATTTCTCTTTAGAATGGGGGGAAAGGGTCTGTAATAATAGACAAAAGTGACTGGGTGGGCTAACATAAGATCCTTACATATACCGAAGGAGGGGACTTAGCACATTTGCCTGTATTTGCAGAGGTGTTTAGGAGATCATCTCTAATGCCTGCTAATGAGGAATATTCTGAGCTACTGAGCAATGGGCAATCTTGAATTACAGGTGTCTTGTGAACACAGGAACTGGGAACTACCCAATATCTGGACTCTATCTTGGACCCTAAATACTCTGTAACAATGGTCACAGAACTATACCCAGACATAAAGCCAAGGTCTTAGGATATGAAGAAAAAAATCTTAGGGGAAAACATATATTCTATAATAACTTAAAGAAGTCTTGCTATACTTTTATTATAAAGTATAGGGCAATCTCCAATAGAGAAATCCTCGTGTTTACCTTGGGTAGAAGTTTTCCCAGAGGCTCTCTGGGACTGGTAGTATGTTCTGTCTTGCAAGGGAAAGGGTGTTTCAAAAGACCTGAATGCATTCTAAGTAGACACTGGCATACACAGGGAGAACACAAAATTCAGAGGTGGGTTTCAGGGATGGTTGGATTAGTCTGGCCTCGCTGCCCTGATCGGAGTCATAAAATTTTAGGAACTGGGGAAGCTTCAGTCAGAGAATTAATATCTGGGCTCAGCTTCAGTGAGTGAATCATCTTGTGCATCACCTTTACTCAAGGGGTTAAATGTTCCACACCTAAATCCTCGTTCTGCTGTAACAGGTGTGAAGACTATTTTCCTGTAAGGCAGTACTGACAGAATTGAGAGTTTAGTATTAATAAATGGCCTAACTTGAGCTTGCTATTTGTCCACTTGCCTTTGTTCGTGGCTAGTACCCACCATAGCCAGAACACTTTTACGTGAATAAAATCAGAGACATTTAAATTTTCTGTAGTTTTTCTTTCGAACAAATAAAATTGAAACCCTGTAATGTAGTAGAACAATATAATCTACCTGAATGCTAAGGTAAGCCTCTGAACTATTTATGAGGAATGATTCCATCTGGTTAAAAGCAACAGAGAACGTGGAGATGGATTTGGGCGTGTGGCCAGTTTTATACAGAGGTCAACACACAAGCCTTGCAGCATGACAGATACAGGTTTGGATTCTGGCATGACCACTTCATACCTTCCACCAGTGGCCTTTGTCAAGTTATTTAAGTGACCTTAGACTTAGGATCTTCATTTAAAAGTGCTTAGCATGTATGGCAAGGATGTCAAGAAAGGGGAACACTTATACACCATTGGTGGGAATGTAAGTTACTGCAACCACTATGGAGAACAGTATAGAGGTTCCTCAAAAAACTAAACATAGGACTACCATATGACCCAGCAACTCACATTGCTGGGTGTGTATCTAAGGAGGGGGGAATCAGGATATGGAAAAGATAACTGTACTCCCATGTTTATCACATTTTTCACAATAGCCAAGATTTGGAATCATCCTAAGTGTCCATCAATGGATGAATGGATAAAGAAATTGTGGTACGTACACACAATGGAATAATATATAGCCACAAAAAAGAATGAAATCCTGCCATTGGCAACAACATGGATGAAACTGAAGAACCTTGTGGTAAGTGAAATAAGTCAAGCACAAAAAGACAAATCTCACATATTCTCACTCATATGTGGGAGCTCAATATTAAAAACAAATGATCTCATGGAGACAGAGTGGAATGACGGTTACCAGAGGGTGGGAAGAGTAGCGGGGCGGGGGAGCTAAAAAAAAAAAAAGAAAAAAGTAAAAATTTAGTTAAATTTTTTTAAAAGACTGTACTAAGTCTTTCAAAAAATGCTTATCACGTGATGAAATAAAATTACTAGTATTAAAACAAAAGTAATTATTGTTATTAATAAAATGCATGTATTCTGCCAGTACCAAGGATAGAAAGGAATATCTTTTCTTCCATAAAGTTTATACATTACAGTGTTTCCTGTGGATATGATGTGTTTCCTAAGGGAGAGGGAAATCCATCATCTGGATTTCTAGGATATTATTTTTTTTCTTCAGCTCATTTTATTTATTCCAGGCATAGTATTTTTGTTAATCTTCTCATATACTTTCTTGGCTTTCTCTTTAGTCTTTATTGAAATAAATTTTCATGCAATCATGAATAAACTTATTTTTATATTCAGTAATGTAAGCATTCTCATTTGGAACACTGAGATACAGTTTAGCATGCAAATGAATAAATAGCAAGGGTAAGAGACAAGAGAAGATATCTGTGAGTAAAATAAATGACTCATGATGTTAGGTGAATGGAAACACATGGGAGACCTAGTTTTTATCTCCTCATGGTCTAAAAATCAAAAAGGGCAAATGTACCAAATTTATTGATGATTCACTTCTATTTGCTAGCCATGAATCCATCATGAAAGAAGGAGTATTATTGCTTACAAAATTCCCAGTAAAAGTTTTACTCATACCAATATAATACATGGTACTGCCAATTCCATTGTAGAAATTTGGCCCAGGTGTGAGAATGTAGTAATTTATAAATCCCAAGAACAATTACATAATATTAAAAATAATATTCCATTAACTGTACTTGTTGGGTTATATAAACAAAACTATTCTAGTAGACTTATGTGCAGCAGTCCTGGTGGTCTGCTTGGAAGGTATCTGTGAAGGATACATTCCACGACCCTCAGTGAATGCCTGAAACCACAGATAGTACCAAACCCTATAGATATTAATACTATTTTTTCCCTATTTATACATACATACCTATGAAAAAGTTTAACTTATAAATATTTAAAACAATAACTAATAATAAAATGGAACAATTATAACAACATGTCAGCATCACTACTCTTGCGCTTGGGGGCCATTACTAAATAAAATAAGGGTGACTTGAACACAAGCACCATGACAGCATGCCAGTCGATCTGGCAACTGCACTGTCACTAAGTGCATCACAGGCAGTAGCGGACATAGCACCGATACGCTGGACTAGGGGATGATTCCGCATCCCAAGTGGAACTAAGCAGGACAACGTGAGATTTCATCACACTACTCAGAATGGTAAGCAATTTAAAACTTATAAATCATTTATTTCTGGAATTCTCCATATAATATTTTTGGCCTGCTGTTATCTGCAGGTAACAGAAACATGGAAAGTGAAACCACGGATAAGGGAGGACTACTGTACATCCAAATTCACCAATCATGGCTTTTTCTTTGTGCAAAAGAAGTAGGAATCATCTAAACCTTCCTAAAATATCCAAGCTTGCCTGTGTAGGGCTGTAGTGATATAACGATGCTTGTGTTTTTGAGAGCATAATTAACAGAATGATCTCTATTAGAGAAAACAGCTCTATAATCAAATCTACTCTGCAACTTAAATTTCCAGACTCAATTCCAACTACTCATTTACATGTAGCCATCTTATCTTGAAATAAACATTTTGGTGTACTTCCTTTAAGATTCTTTTCCCATACATATTTAAAAATCTAATTTGAGTGTGTGTGCGTGCAAATAAAATTAGGTTCATGCCATAGTTATTTTGTAGCTTGCTTTAACTTATTAAAATTTATCATACATACAAAGAATTTATAAAATATCTATGTACACTTTAAAGAACAATAATAAGATAATCACCAATTTATTTTTCAACCAGCTTAAGAATTATATCATTATCAGACTTTAGAAGCTCTCTGATTGCATCCCTCCCCTCCCTTGGCCCTAGTGATAATTGCCATAATGAGTTTTGTGTCTTTTATGCCCTTTTTTGGATACTGATACTATCTATGCATGAACTCCTAAAAAATTACATCTCCTGGTTGTGCCTGTTTTTAACTTAATATAATGGAATATTGCATGCTTTCTTTTATGACTTGTTTCATTCCTTAATCTTATGCTTTAGATTCATCCATGCCAACACCTTTGGCTACAGCTCATTTTCAGTGTGTCTTGATATATACTTACATGAATATACGTAAGTTTATCCATTCTACTGTTACTTCTAGTTTTAAAACACTACAAATAATGCTGCTATGTATTTATATTTTTAAACATATCTCCAGGTGCATGTGTGCAGGACCCACCCTAGTAAATATGGGGAAATGGAATTGCTGGATCATGGGGTATGTGTGCATGGTCAATTTTATAGATAACACAAACTATGTCCCAAGAAACTGTGCCAATTTAGATTTTCACCAGCAGTGGAAGAGAGATAACTTTATAGTGCAACCTAACCAGCTTTTCTAAGTATCTGCTAGTTTGGTTGATAAAAATGGTACTCTGTTGTAGTTCTAATTGTACTTTCTTGATTAAGAGCTTGAGCCCCAATTTCATATATTTATGGGCCATTTGGGTATCTGCTATTATAAATGTCTATTCTTTCCTATCTTCCCACTGGACTGTTGTTTATCTCTTTATAATTGGTTCATAGGAAATGTCTAGGTGTACTGTACATCAGGATTGTCTATAATATGTAATGTGAGCCACAATTTTAAATTTTCTAGTAGTCACATAAAAAAGTAAGAAGAAACAGGTGAAATTAATTTTAACCCAATAAAGCATAAATATTTTCATTTCAACATGTATCAAATATAAAAATTATGAAGAAGATACTGTGCATTCTTTTTTGTTCATACTAAGTCTTTGAAATCTGGTATGTATTTTACATTTACAGAACATCTCAATTGGGTTAAGTCATATTGCAAGTGCTCAAAAGCCACATGTGACTTTTGGCTATCCTTCTGGGCAGCACAATTTTGGATACTAAGCCTTTGCCAGGTATATATATGGTTGTCCCTTGGTATCTGCAAGGGATTGGCTGTAGGACCTCTGGCAGATACCAAAATTCATGCATTTATCCTGTAAACACTGTATTTTCAATTCATGTTTGGTTGCAGATGCAGGACCTGCTGATAAAGGGGCCAGTTATATTTATGGAAAAAAATCCACATATAAGTGGACCTGCACAGTTGAAATCTCTTTTGTTTGAGGGTCAACTGTATTGCAAATATCCTCTATTGATGTTGGCGCATCTCTTTTAACTTTCTTTATTATATCTTTTCACGAATCAAAATTCTGAACTCTAAGTAGTTAAATACTGGTTAAAAAATCCTTCACTTTTGCTGAGTCATAAAGATATATAACTATATTGTCTACTAAAAGTTTTAAAATTTACAAACACCACAAACATATATGTAGAAAATCTAATGGAACCAGAAAAATTACTAGAATAAGTGAATTTAACAAGGTTGCATTTTAGAAGATCAATACATAAAAATCTACATACTATCCCTACATGTTAAACAAATCATTGGAAACTGAATTCAGGAAAACTCCATTTACAATAGCACTCAAAAAAATGAAACATTTTGAAATAAATTTGACAAAAGATGTACAAGATTGTACACTAAAATCTATAAAACACTGCCGAAAAATATTAAAGACTAAATAAATACAGAGATATACCTCGTTTATGGGTTTATTGGTAAAGACATCAATTAATCCCAGATTGATCTATCAAGTCAATGCCAATCTAATCAAAATCTCAGCAGGTAACTGACAAGCTGATTCTAAAATTCATGTGGAATTGAAAAGTACCGAAACAGCCAAAACAACATTGCTTCTATCTTAGCCTCCAGAGGGGGTACTTGCACAGTCCCTAGAAGTGACTGCTGCACATGCATCCCCCCAGTGCCTTTCGATGTGGAGCCACCCAGAATACCCACTGTGTAGACAACCTGGTCCTTCTAGGATGTAGTCTGACTTGAGGGGACGGGGCTGGGACCTCTTCATTTGAATATTCCAAATAGAAATCCAGTCTTGGCTCTGAACATTGCTCCAAAGGTTATTCATTTAGTTGCTCTTCCTCTTCACAGGAATCCCTCTCATTAAATGTATAATTTCTAGGGTCATTAAGCTAAGTAGCAACATAATTTCAAAATAAATTATCTCAGAACAGAAACAAAAGGAAACTTTAACTCTGAAACTGACCCCCAGCCTCCAATTCTGATGACTTTTCTTTGGTCTCAGAAGGCCTGTCAAGGTTGGTCAGTACTGGACTCTGTCCACCTTGGCCAAGAGGAGGGGCTGCAGAGAACTGTAAACTTCTCTACTCTGAATTTAACACTTTCTGCCTTGTTCTCCAATACTGAGAAAGTAATCCACTCCCTCTAAGTTACTCTTTTGAGCCAACAATTCCTAAAACAAGATGTATGGCCTAGAATGGGCAGAATTTCAAGTAAAAACAACTCCTTTCTGCAAGATTGCAACACCTGCCTGACCAGCGCTACCAAACTTGCAGCTCTCCCTCTGTTGCTTTTGTCTCTTCCTCTTCTAAAAGCCCTGCATTCCTTTTTTTTTTTTTTTTTAGTTTCATAGGTTTAATGAAAGGTGAACAGCCTACTATTCCCTAACATTTATAGTAAATGACCGAAGAGTCAATGCAAAGTTACATTACTAAATAAACTGGAAGCCAAGGAGTCAATATTCCTCATAAAAATAAGTTAGTGTCCATCACGGTCTCGATTGTCCAATTCTATTGTTAGTTCCATATCTACTTGGTATATTTGTAAAACCAGTCCTGAATCCTTGGGTTGCTCCAATTCCTGGAACTCCAAGTCCTTGATTAAACATGCTGCTATAAGATGTGTGTCCATGATTAAGACCCAAACCAT
>CAUYSK010068351.1:0-10875 GCA_963575035.1 Avahi laniger | reverse complement strand
TCAGGGCACAGAAGACTGGACTTAATGGCTACCGGAATAAAGCAATGCTCAGGAAATTTGTGATGCTACAGAAGATGAGGTGTGCAGACCGAGGGCATGCCAGTACTCAAAGATTGGGACAACCAGGAACCAGCTAAGGAGTTGGAGGAGCAGGCAGGGAAATAGGAGGAACTGGGACGAAGTGATGTCCAGAGGTCAAGCGAGGCAAGTTTTTCAAGAAGGAAGGCATGATGGAGTCATCAGATGCCACAGCTAGACAGAATCAGACGTCTGTTTTGTTATCTCTTCTCCTGCATGCTGGGCATGTAGTAGAGGCTACACGAATATTTGCTGAATGAATGAACGAATGAGGTGAAGCTTGTGCCTTTGTTAGCCTAATAAAGGGGTAATTTTCCCTTTTTTTTTTTTTTTTTTTTTTTGAGACAGAGTCTCACTTTGTTGCCCTGGCTAGAGTGAGTGCCGTGACGTCAGCCTAGCTCATAGCAACCTCAGACTCCTGGGCTCAAGCGATCCTCCTGCCTCAGCCTCCCGAGTACCTGGGACTATAGGCATGCGCCACCATGCCTGGCTAATTTTTTCTATATATTTTTAGCTGTCCAATTAATTTCTTTCCATTTTTGGTAGAGACGGGGTCTCGCTCTTGCTCAGGCTGGTCTCAAACTCCTGAGCTCAAACAATCCTCCCGCCTCGGCCTCCCAGAGTGCTAGGATTACAGGCGTGAGCCACCGCGCCTGGCCAATTTTCCCATTTTTGAGATGGAGCTAGAGCAAATTTATTGATTCAGATGAGAGGGTCTTAGAGCCTCAAACTCACTGAGACAAAAAAAAACCACCAAAAACCACAGGGTGCTTTAACAGCAACACTGTCTCTCCAAATTACCAGTGGGTGAAACACAGGAAAGCTAAGTTTCTGTTTCCCAGTTCTCAAGTGGGGACCATAGATGGTGACTGGCAGAGAGGACTAGGAGATATTCTCAAAAGTCTAAGTGTGTTCTTCATGTCTGGTAAGAGGAGAGACAGCACTTCCCCTAAAAGATCCCGACAGCAGGGATAAGGGATTGTCCAGTTATCTTTGGCTGCCTAGAGCCACCACCCTGCTTGTCCCCAGAGGAGACTACTCCTTTGTGACTGGCCAAAGGTCAGGTAGACACCAGGTTGATGAGTCACGGCGGGAGTGGCCATACCCTCAGAGGCTGGGCCTCCTTGGGCAAAAGGGACTCTGTATCTAAAACAGCGCTATGGGCTGGGCGCGGTGACTCACGCCTGTAATCCTAGCACTCTGGGAGGCCGAGGTGGGAGGATTGCTCAAGGTCAGGAGTTCGAGACCAGCCTGAGCAAGAGCGAGATTCCGTCTCTACTAAAAATAGAAATTAGCCAGACAACTAAAAATACATAGAAAAGATTAGCCAGGCATGGTGGCGTGTGCCTGTAGTCCCAGCTACTTGGGAGGCTGAGGCAGGAGGATCACTTGAGCACAGGAGTTTGAGGTTGCTGTGAGCTAGGCTGACACCATGGCACTGTAGCCCGGGCAACAGAGTGAGACTCTGTCTCAAAATAAATAAATAAATAAATAAAACAGCACTATCTCATAGAAATACTATGATGAGAGCCACATATAGAATTTAAAAATTTTTAGTAATCACATTAAACAAGTAAAAAAAAAAAACTAGTGGAATTCATTTTAATAGCATATTTTATTTAGCCCAAAATATCCCAAATATAATCATTTCAACATGTAATTAACATATAAAATGGCTAAAGAGACATTTCACATTCGTTTTCTTTTTGTAATGAGTCTTTGAACTTCAGCGTGTATTTTATGCTCAGCACATCTCAATTCAGACCCACTACATTTCAAGGGCTCAAGAGCCACACGTGACTAAGGCAAAAACTTGCCTTTGCAAGCTGATCATGCACAGACATTTCTGATGTGGCGTTGGTGCTTAAATTTAAAGCTACCTCCACCAGCTTTATGTTCAAGGATTGTAGGTATTAGCTTCTTCAGAAGTTTGGAGACCAAAGGAAAAAGGTCCCATCAAGGGTTTGAGCCCCACGGAGAGGAAATCATACCGACAGTGTCCCTCTCCCTATCTTTCTAGACCACCTTCCCCGCAACCAGACCCCTAGTTCTTGTGCTGCCCAGGTCCCTCTGTGCTGTAAAGATAACTGAATGTATAAAACGGATCCCACAGAACCCCGCCATCGCCAGCAGGAAGAGAACAAACACTGTGTGAGCTTCCACCTTTTCCCAGTTTCTTCCCAAGGCTTCATAGCCCTATGGATGCTTCCTCTTGTCTTGTGCTGGCTGCCCTGTGTCTGGCTAGGTCAATGCTCACACGAGTCCTCTGGCTGAGCTGCAGGCACCTCAGTAGATCCAGGCCTGGATGCATGAGCTATGAGCGACTCAATTTGTTCCACATCCTGCAACAATTATATTTTGAACAAATATGCCTGGGGAAAATATTTAATTCAAAGAAATGAATATATAATGGTAGAATTGGGGGGAAGGATGCCCCTGAATTAAGGAGAGGTGGTAATTTGGGGCTAACAGGGTCCACTGGCTCTCAGGTTGGTTAATTCCCTCAGCCCATGTCTCTTCCCTCTTTCTGCAAAAGTTGTTTGAACCCTGCTTGAAGGCTCAGTGCTCCCGAAGCTGGAAACAGAGACCAGGAAGTCAGCACCTCACAGTGGTCCTTCTCTGAACTTCACCTTCTGTTTTAGAAATACAGCCCTTGTTTTTTCCATCAGACCAAGCCCACTGCTAGTGCTTGACTCTCTCGGTACCATCCTGCTCTACATCCCAGGCTCAGCACCATCCAGTTCCTCCGGGGATGCAGCCCAGCCGGGCAGTGTATTTCAAACTCCATCCGTGCCTCCCTCCCTCAGGTGTGGTTTAGGTTTCTTCTTAATGAAAGTAATAGCTCTGTTTACGGAACGTCTGTGATGGTGCCAGGCACCGAGCTTGGTGCTCCATACACATTACGTCATTTAATCTTCCCAATAACCTTGCCAAATACATGTTGTTACTCCCATCTTAAAGATGAGGCAACCACAACTCAGAGACGTTAATTAACTAGCTGATGGCCTCACAGCCAGTAAATGATAGAATCAAGATTAAAATCCCCAATTAGTCGAGTCCGCAGCATAGATCGAATTCCACTGCCCCAAAGTCTTGCTGCCCCTGGCCAGTATCAGGTCTGCCTGGAGTGGATCCAACAAGCTCCAGCTTTCCACCCCACCCTCACATGTGTGTGCCCATGTCACTCTGCTTCTGCCCTGGGTCCTGACTGTCACCCTGCCCTGACTCCAGTTTACTTCGCTGAGACCCTCATATCTTTCCCTGGCCTTGCCCAGCTCCTCTCCCCGGGGGGCTGAACCTGTTCCCTCCAGCTGCCAGATGGGGTCTTGTGTTCAGGAGGCCGGACTCTCCTAGACCAAGATCCCCCCTCCTGCGTGACCACACGCATGACCCCTACCTGGAGGTGGTTATGTGTTCTCGCCTTACACCCTGTCAGCCCCACATTTAAATGGCTCAAGCACATGCATGTCAGCCCATGTTGGGACTACTACATATAAAGCCACCATATATGTATAGCGCTTGCACAAAAGCTTATACTTTGCTATGAAATTGGTCTGGGAAGTATCCTGTATTCTCTGATCCTCCACTCTCCATTATCCCTGCTAGTTTCATGACCTCCCATTGGGCTCTTTAACTCAAAAACTATTCCCAGCTGAGCTTGTTTTATGACCTGGTTTTGGATTTGCCATCAAAGATTTGACGTGACTCCCAGCCTCTGCCGTTAGCCTCAGCCCCAGTAACCATCGCCCCGGGTACGACATGCCCTATCCAGTGACCTACCATGGCGCATGAGATCTGCCCCAGTTGTTTTGCCCGACTCCTGCCTGACAGCACAAACAGGGATTGGGCTCCTGCTGGCAGATCTGAACACTGGCACCAGCCCATGTCAGACCCTCGTTTGTGGTTTGGACAGCTGGCTCCTTTCCTTGGGGCCAGGCCCAAAACCAAATTAATCCCTCTTGCTTGGTCACTGCCAATTTTTAGCTCATTCTTTCAGTGCTTACCCACCATTGAGACCCCCGCATGTCCTGTGGCCAAATGAGCCCAAATTATAGTGTCCATATTCTCCCAACTTTCAAAAAGTCCCTCCCCAAGCCCAGTGCTCTGTTCTCGCCTCAGTGCTCCCTTTCTCCAGGGCTGGAGGCTGCGTGGGGTGCCTGGCTTTCCCCTACCACGCTGCCGACACTGCTGTGGGTCTGCCCGCATATGGACCTCGCTGACACCAACTGCCTGCCTGGATCATTGCCGACTGCCTCCCCTCAAGGAGTGCTGCCAGCCAGCCAGACATCCACCCAGGCCCGTCCAACTCTGCCCCCTGACACTCGCAGCCTTGTAACTCCATTGCCCGATCATGTGTTCCGTGAGGTGGTCTGCCCGGTGCCTGGCTGTTCCTCATTGGCCTCTCTCCCTGGCTCTGATGTTCAAAATGTAATGTGCTCCGATGGGAATGAAGGACTGCTTGTAGTTCAGAAAACATGGGGTGTACCTGTGGCCCTTCTCATGTATCTCACAACTTAATCCCCCTCCCCCGTGCACACACTGGTTTGTATTGACGTCTAGAGGCTTTGTCTGTGTAAGTCATCATCTCCTCAATTGGGTCTCGGGCTACTTTGGGGTGATAACTATGTCTTATCCTGAATCAATTTAATACATACTGAATCCTTATTATGTCCTTTGCCCTGTGCTAGATCTGAGGGTGGGTAGGGTGCAGCGCACACATAATATTACAAATCAAAGAGAGCCTTATATACATAGAGAGACCATATGATTGATCATCCCGATTGGGAGACTTTGGGGAGTGCAAGGAGTCCTAAATAATTACTTGATCTTAAGCAAGTGTAAACTAGGACTATCATGGGAAACTGGGAAGTGTGCTTATTTTTCTTATGTACTGTCTAGCCCTCACAGGGCCAGCACACTGGGCACACTCACATGCAGGGTCTGGCTGGTGGCAGTGCCAGGCACGGAATCTCCATCTCCCCCCTTGCAGCTCTTGCTGTTTCTGTTGTCTTTCATTTGAATCTTTGTCCTTTAGAAATTTGTAATCTAGTTAGCAAATCTGCAAGAATCAGGGGAAAACACAGGACAGTGTAGGATGAATTGCCAAATAAATGATATGGGCAATTTTCAAACTATGTTCTATAGTACCCCAGGGTTCCTTGGACCATCGACAGAGATGCACAGGCTGCCACACCTTGCAGCTACCAGAACCTTTCTTCATGTATCTGCTTTCCATATTGGCTTCTGTAGAACTTTTGTCCATGATAGTCTTATGGCTTTGAACACTGTGAAAGCTTTGTGGTAGACAATGAGGAGAATGGAGGGTCACGGAAGGGAGGGACTGTTCTGGTGTTGGTAGGCTTTCAGAAGCTGTGGTACTTAGGTTGGCCCTTAAAAGATGGGTGGAATTTAGATACTTGTAATGTACTTCCAACCACATCTAACTCAATATTGTGTGCAAGGTTGTTGCTTCACGGAGACTAGTTGACTTTTTTGGCTCTCATGTACACATAAGTACATTCTGTGATCAAAAAAATAATGTACTGGCCGGGCGCGGTGGCTCACGCCTGTAATCCTAGCACTCTGGGAGGCCGAGGCGGGAGGATTGTTTGAGCTCAGGAGTTCGAAACCAGCCTGAGCAAGAGCGAGACGCTGTCTCTACTAAAAATAGAAAGAAATTAATTGGACAACTAAAAATATATAGAAAAACTTAGCCGGGCATGGTGGCGCATGCCTGTAGTCCCAGCTACTCGGGAGGCTGAGGCATAAGGATTGCTTGAGCCCAGGAGTTGGAGGTTGCTGTGAGCTAGGCTGACGCCACGGTACTCACTCTAGCCCGGGCAAAAAGAGTGAGACTCTGTCTCAAAAAAAAAAAAAAATGTACTATAATAATAGCTAACCAACATGACTTCATGTTTATCTGATTCCTGCTTCCTGATTCATTCCATGTCCTTACTCTTCCCACTTTATTCCTAATACATGCTAAGCATCGCTGTTCCCAATAATGACAGTAGGAGGGGCTTTCTCTGGCAGGACTGTCCCCTTCCCCCAACATTAAGGAAGCCTGTCGACTCCATTCCTAGTGAAGGGGATGTCACTGGGACGGTACTGCTTTCCACGGTGGGCCAGTTGCGGGCGTGGGTGGTTACTGGTCTAACTGCAGCTGACTCCCATCCGTCAGAACGCCATGACCTCGGCCCGTTCGCACAGGAAACGGGAGCGCTGACAAGCTTCACCCCGCGGCGATCTCCAGCAGTCCGGCCTGCAGCGCGTCCACAGGGCGCTCCACGCCTGTAGCAGAGCGAGCCTGACGGACAACTCAGAGGCTCATGAACACAGCCCTGATAGTGGCCATTCCGGCTGCTCTGTGGATTGTAAAGAAGTACAGACAGAATACACCAGACAGAGAAGGAGATGGGAGAGAAACTGAGTCTGGGTGACATGTAAGCCCTTGTGGCTCAGCCATTTTACGGCTACAGCGCTGTCACAGGTTGTGTCAAAAGCTCCAGTTCTAGTTCAATGTTTAGTGAAGATTTTTTTTTTTTGCCTTAATTTGCTCCAAATTCCAAATTAGGCTATTTGCAAAAAGAGCTAAATTCAATTCCCTCACATCCACAAAGATTTTCTATCTAAAAAAAATAGGTAACCAGCCTCTACTCTTCAAGGATGCACTAGAACCTTTCTGTGACCCTGGAGGAAGTGGAAGAAACTCTCTCTACCTCCTCTCTGTAAGATGGGAAATCAGGTTTTCCATTTTTTATGGGAACATAAAGCTCTGGCACCTGCAGATCAGAGGACTAGACTATCTATGCTTGTTCAAACTATAAACGGACAGCCTAGTGAATTGTTATCTTATGCTTGATACATACCCATATAGGAAAAATGAACAGAACAGGATTCGGAGGTCAAGTTATCACCAATCCTCAGGAATAAATTGCCTTGAACACTGTCATACACACAAAGGCAATTAATAGATTTATTTACTTATTTATTTTAAAGCCTACAGCACCCGGTATTCCCAAGCAGTCTTCCATCCAAGTACTAACCAAGCTTGACCCTGCTTAGCTTCTGAAACCTTATTTATTTTTATTTTTATTTATTTATTTATTTTAGAGACAGATTCTCCCTCTGTCATCCAGGCTGGAGTGGCCTGATTATGCAACCTTGAACTCCTGGGCTCAAGCGATCCTCCCTGCCTGAGCTCAAGCCTCCTAAGTAGCTGGGACTACACATGCATGCCACCATGCCTGGCCCTTATTTATTTTCAAATGTACCCTCAAACAGTGGCTATTCATTGAGCATAATAAGCACTTTACATACATCATCTCATGTTAGTTTCATCAGGATGCTAGGAAGGAGGTATCCTTAGCACTGTTTTATAGGTAAGGTGACAGATACAGGGAATCGAGTGACTTTCCCAAGGCAGCAGAGCTAAGCTCTGAATCCACATCTCTCAGAAGCCCACGCTGTCAACCAACGTCCTCTACCCTCCTATCAGAGGCCTAACCAAATATAAATTCTTTATTCGCTGTATTTAATTTTCAACAATACACTTTTGATCAGGGAGACAGTGCCTAGAAGATCTTGCATCCTAGAAGGCCATCAATGCTAAGCGAATGCTTCCCGTTTTTGGAGGCTGCACTATGTTGAAGAACAAATGGTATGATCAAGAAACAGCTTGGCATTGAGTGCAAGCCATAGGAAACATTCTGAACATTTTACTGACTGCTTGTCAAAAGCATATTTAAAAACCAAAGATTCAACTTTCCTGTCACCTAGCCATGATGAAACATTGCAAAGACATTTTCCTATAACACCTAAGGGAAGTTATTCTCCTGGGAAATTAAGTTATTTAACACTGGCTGGATAAAGATAAATTTGTCAAATTCAGACTTACATCAGGGAAGGGCAGACACGTGCCTCCTGGAAATCAGCGGTGGAGAGCATAAAACCTGTGCACTGGGTACCCATACACCTTTGCATTTTGATTTTGCAACATTTTGTGCTCCATTTAACAACTTGACTGCATTACAATCTATGTTATGAGGATTTGCGCTCCTGTCTTTTAGCTGGTAAAATGAATGCATTCATGAGCTTCAGGAGCACAAACAGGAAATCAATTTATACTGAGAGGCAACTAAAGATTAGAAAAAGAAATTCGGGTGTCAGGAGAGAAATTGACATGTGGGAAGCAAATAAGAACAGGATTTCAAGGAAGACAGAAAGAATAACAGCATGTAGAATAAAGGTTAATAAGCAAGCTGAATGGGTCTTAGCTTTTAAAACTGTGAGTTGGTGAAGTTCTGGACTGACTGATAATTAAGGGATTGGATTGGATTCCCAGCTTTATCTCCGATGTATGTGACTTTGAGAAACACAATTATTCGGTGCCTCAATTTCTTTATCTGTAAAATAGAGTCATTGAACTGCCTACTCAACTCTCCTTGTAGTTATAAAGATCACCAAGATAAGGATTACAAAACGCTATGAAGAAATGTACTGCACAGACGTGGGATACACTTCTTATTGTAGGCCACACTGCATTTTTATTTCCAGTTTCCAAAGCAATATTCTAAGACAAATTCTCAGGTACTCATCAAAGTTTCTGTGTCCTACATGATTACTTCCCCATTTTCTTTTTAAAATTCTTATTTGGAACACATAAGAAATCAAAAGTCTATTAGTTACTTCAAGGTTTATATATGAAGTCCAAACCAGAGTACATATCTATATTTAGTGCCTTAAATTTCAGACTTATTTAAAAGCATATGGGTTGTGAAAATAGGAAATTGGATATTTTTATCTTGTGGAGCACAATTTTTTTTTTTATAAAGTTCAGTCATTGTTATAATTTGCAGTGTACTACACTGGGGCCTTTGCAAGGAAGCTGAGCTGTGTCACAGAATCAGCTCAGTGGAGGTGATTATGCAGGTGAACATGGAGATGAAATCTGCTCCCTGCCCTCAGCCAGCCAAGGTGCTGCAGCCTGGAATAGAGCCTCTCATCCTTTGGGGTGAGCCATGTGACTCTAGGAATTTAGTACTTTTCAGCAGATCTTACTGAAGAGTGCATCCAGCCATAAGAAATACTTGACAGTACAATAAATATATTTGCCTTTGCTGTTTTTTATTTTTAAAATTATAAAAAATAGCTTTAAAAATTTATTTACATTTTTAGATGAGGGCATTGATTAAAAAAGGATAAGAAAATTTAATTCATTATTGTAGGAAAACAAGGAGGATTGTTAGCATCTTGTCATGCTATCTTAGCATAAGAGTTTTATAGGACGATTCAAGTCAAATTCAAGTTCTTTTTGGAGTTGTAAAGACTGCCTCCAAAATCACAGCAACATGGAAATGAGGGTTTCTTCTCATGGATGCTATACAGGGCTTAGCTATGGACTTAATGTTCTAAGGGAACAATAGTCCCTGGGACAATTGCAAAATATTGCGAGATGGAAATTTACCAGGGCAGCTGTTTAGACACTAACTGCTGCCATCTTGGAAGGCCACTGGACTTATTCTGAAGATATCATCCAGATCAACTGTAGGGAAGAGGCCATGGGCTGCTTGGAAAGAGGATAGAATGGGGGATCTGTGGAATAGAATTTCAGTTTGGGCATTCCTTTACTACCCATCGTTCATCCTGGTGTGTAGCAAAGCACCTGGCCCAACTGTGTCTCGCCAAGACAGCTCAGGTCCAGTGAAGCTCCACAAACCAGGGAGGGAGGAAACTTGGGCCTGACTTTTAAAGAGCTCTATGTCAATTGAAAGAGGATAGATTAGTCATGACTGCAAAACAGAAGGCATGCTGTGAAACAGAGGAAGTCACCCAGGATCAAGTGAAGGTTACTAGGCTGAGTCAGAAACACAGAGGACGAGAATCAGAGAAAGGAGAAAGCCACGGCGAGCATCACTCACCAATACTACAGGGTGCCTGAGTGACAGCACCGCTCCTAGCCCAAGACTGCACCTAGCAACACTTCCTTCTTCAACAATAAATTGAATAAAGACTTCTGAGCACCTACTGTGTGTCGAGCCCTGTGTTAGACAGTGGGATACTGCGGGAACGTGTTATTTTTGTCGTTTACTATCCAATCCACCTTTTCTTCTGGTAATAGCTTCTTGCATTTCTTTAGGGACTCACTCCCTGCTTAGTCCACAAGACTTAGGTGGGCTCCATCCATCCTGGCTCCAGGGGGAAATCTGGCTCAGGGCTGGCCAATCACCGTGCTGAATTCCCCTAGCTAGTGATTGGTTGTTTAGAGGGGACAGAGTCAATCAGGTTCCTCCAATCGGAATGAACCCAGGACTTACACGGGGAGTACTAGGAAGATATTCTTCTCCCCAGGTTACTTACAGAAAGGGTGAAGTGATCCTGGAATTGCCGGGAGCCACCACACAGCACTTAAAATAAAACCCACACCGCGGGAGGCAGAACTAAGGTGGAGAAAAATGGAATTCCAAAGCTATTATTAGAGCTGCTAGATCCAGGCTAGATCAATCCGGCCCTAGCCCGGAACTCTTCAATTATAGATCCTCAAAGATGTCAACCATAGATCAAGAGTTCAGAGCCAGGATTTCCTCTTCCCCACCACCCCTCCTTAGATTAAGCCAGTTTTTTTTCCTTTCTTTTTCTTTTTTTTTTTTTTTTTAATTTTTTTTTATTTATTTCAGCATATTATGGGGGTACAGATGTTTCTGTTACATATGTTGCCCTTGCCCCCCCCTCCCTCCCCAAGTCCGAGTTTCAATTATGTCCATCATTTGAGTGGTGCACATTGCACTCTTTGTGCAT
>CAUYSK010068348.1:0-13743 GCA_963575035.1 Avahi laniger | reverse complement strand
TAGCAAAATCAAAATTAAAGGATGATAGAACTGGAGGCTGTCTTAGAGATAATTTTGTAAATGAAAGACTGAGACTGCCTAAGAGTAGAATTAGAAACAGAACCCGGTTTATTTGATTTCACTTTTAGCATATTTTCTATTCTTCGCATTGAGAGTTTAAGAATTTTTCTATTTTTTCAAGCCAATTCTGGATAATTCCTCTTTAGGGTATAGCCAGTTTCATCCAGAAATATCTCTTGGATCTAATAAAACGTGAGTACAAAATATTCTTCTGATTAAAAAAAATGAAACACCAATTAGAGTTTTTCTTAAGGCTCTTTTTTGTCGCAATATAAGATTTGGCTTTTTGGGGCTTATACCTTGACCCATATTTGAAGTCAGATGTCTCAAAACTGGAGCCCATCAGGAGGTATCCTTTATTTGTGAAGAGAGGCCCACCTACTTTAATAAAGTTGGGTGACCAAGCTGAATGTATATTAAAGTACTGTGAGCTCAGATTCTGAAATATCATACTTTGTATCCTCCTGAATCATTGTAGGTGTTTAAATTATTATCCCCAAAATTTCTGCTTTAATAATTTACAGATTTCTTTGGACCTAAAGAGTTAACACAGGAAAACCAGTATATATGATTGTAGTTATGTGTGTTGTGATGTGAACAAGTAAGGCTAGTCTTAAAAAATGCACACACACAACACACACAAAACAACTTTCTACACACCAAGTAAAGAGAAGGAGAAGGGAGTGGCCACCCTGGGAGTAGGTGAAATATATTCTGGGAAAGATAAAAAGTAATGACATTATGAAGAGTACCAAAATATATAGATGCTTATTTTATATCTAATTCTTCATTTTGCTTATGCTTTTCATTTCTGATATGATATGCTGAGACAATAGATAAGAATGGAACCATTTCTAATCTCATACCTGATAGCAATTTTAAAGATTTCTAGTAGAACTATCTGAATGGAACAGAAAGACATCGGTCATCCTACTCGGGAGCGCTAGGCAGTAAAGTGAAGCAGTAAGATAAGACTTTGTGGAGATTGTGGAGACCTTTGAAAGGCAGGAAGAAGTATCTGGATGTAGTTCTGAAAGGCCACAAGAATTTGTATGTATGTTTCCTGGTGAAAGAGATTAGTGCTTCAAATTTTTTTGATAGAGGTATACTGATTCCATTGGAATACAAGGCTACTATACGATTGGGAGGTTGGAATAAACTAGGCAGGGAGATGCAGTCATGGATTAGAATGATAGAAAGTGTACGTGCAAATCCAAAAATGGGTGGAAAGAATCAATAAGACCTTGTAACATATCATATATGAGATGGGTAGGGGGTGACTTAATTCAGGATTAGAGAGACCCCTGGGTTTAACTATTAGTTCTTCTACTTACTAGCTTTGTGTTCTTGTTTATCCTCTCTGAGCCTCAGTTTCCTTATGTGTAAAATGAGGATGATAATAATAATAATTACTGCTTGGGCTCATTGAGGGAGCAGCTGAAATGTATGTGAAAGCATCTACCTCAGTGGCTGAGATGCATAGTTGGTGCTCAAATGCTGACAGCTATTGATAAATCTTTAAAGAATTAAGACAGATAAATGATCTCACCCCTATAACTTCTTGTCTGGGGGACTGCTGGGATGGCTTGTAGACACAATCGAGGTGGTTGAAAATAAACAGCATGCTATGTGGACCAAGGAAAGAAAGCAGTAGGGAGAAGGGAGGGCAAGAAAAAGGTAATTATTTACCTTAGGATAGGCGATCTTTGGTGAGGACTGGTTCAGAAGAGGACCCAGGATTGCAACCAAGAGAAAAAATACTCTTGGGGTGGGAGTGGTGCCGAAAGCTGACACAGGGGAGGTTGTAGGTGGGAAGTTCTGGAGATGTCCATTAAAACCATCAGAGCATGTCACCTGGAGGTTGGGGAGATAATTCAGACAGGTCATTTTAGCTAGGGACTCAGATGAAGCTGAGAAAAGGGCAAATATGGAGAATTGGAAATATTGGACTGGTAGGAAAAAACAAAACAAAACTGGATGTAGGGATGTATGAATTGTCTACAGAAAGCTGAGTCTGATGCCATGGAATTGCTGGGTGTGCTTAGGAAGACTACATAGAAAGAGGACTAAGAGTTAAAACCTAGAAATAAAGTAATACACCAAACCGTCATGAATAACACAAAGAAAGAACAAGAGTAAGATAGGCTTTTGAACATTGAATCACTTGTGCCATTAAGTATTAAAAATATGAAGAGTCTGGAAACCTGGAAATTAATTGGTGGGGGGAGAAAGAAGCATCTTTCAAGTGAGTATGGAAGTTAAATCTAAAGAGTTATTTTTTTTCACATTTAAATATCTTTGAAATCAGGATATATTTAAAAATTTTTTAAATTAATTACCAGCATTATTTTCTTTCCTAGTGGTAGATTAAATAATGGCTCAACTTATCATCAGGAATGTCTTTGATTCACTGGAAGAGACATTTTTGTTTTTGTTTTTACATATAAAAGGAAGAAGGTCAATTATAAAGTGTGCATTTAGGAAAGAAAAAAATGGAGAAAATAATATACAGAATTTTTGACTTGGGTAATCGAAGAATATACATTCTTTTTAAAGATATAGGACATATTTATAAAAATTGCCCATATTCTGGCTAGAAAGGAAGTGTCAGCAAATAGTAAATAATAGTACAAAGACTATGTTCTCTGACCACAATGCTATATAATTAGAGATAAATAAGGAAAAGATATTTGAAGAGCCCTCCATGCTTGCACGTGTAAAATACTCATTTATAACTGGTAGGAGAAAGAAAAAAATAAAAAGAAAATTAAATTTTATATTTAGATGTGAACAATAATTAAAATGGTAAAAATCAAATTACATTTGTTGTAGGTGAGACAATATTTACAGGACAACACATTGCCCCAAATGTTACAACGTAAAAGAATAAATACTGAAAAGTATTTAGTAAGCATTCAACTTAAGAAGCTAGAAAAAGCACAATAAAGTAAGAAAATAGAAAGATGGATAGAATCAAAAATTAATTAATTAATTTGCTAACCTGGTTTGCTAACTAGAAAGATAGAATAATAATTTAAAAAAAAAACCTTGGATAATATCAATTGAGGAGAAAAAGTGAACCTGTAATAAGAAAGTCGGTATAGAATTAGTGCAGGGATTAAAAAACAAAGAAACAAAAAATCAAAAAACCAAACCATACCCAAACCAATGTCATAGAACATGCAGCTGAACAACAGACTCACACATATATAATATAAAAGTATGACATATAGCAAAGGTGACAGTATAGATCAGTGGAGAAAAAAGGGATAATTTAATAAATGATATTAGATCAATTGGTGATGTTTATTTTAAAAACTTAAATAGGATCTTCTCCTTATGTACACAAAAATCAGTTCTAGGTAGGTTAAGGACCTAACTCTGAAAACAAAACTTTTAAGTGTTTGAAAGAAAATATAGATAAATATCTTCAAGATATTTATATAAGAAAGTCTTTCTTTAATGACAAGATAAAAAGATCCAGAAAAATGTTGATAAACTTAACTGCATTAAAATTTTAAAAAACTTCTATGAGATGAAAGATAGCATAAAAAAGTAAAAGGACACATTACACACTGGGAGAAGACTTCTGCAATTTATATCACCAAACAAAGGCTTATTATCTAAAATAATCAAAAAGTCCTACAAATCAATAAAAGATCAACAACATAATAGAAAAACTGATTAAAGATATACAAGAAAACATAAATAACTAATAAACATATGAAAAGATGCTTAACCTTACCTCCTGATCAAGGAAATGCAAATTAAAATCATAGGGAGATAACAATTTTGCAACCAGCAGATGCAAAACTCAAAGTTAATGCAAAGTTTTAATGAGGGTATGTAGCAAAAAGAACAACTTCTTTGGAGAAGAATTTGGCAATGCTTACTAAAATTAAAGGCATATGCACTTTATGTCCACAGACTTCCAGCTCTGGGTTTAGAGCAGTAGTTCTTGGATTTTAGCCTACACCGTAATTACCGGAGGACTTGTTAAAACCTGGGACGGGGACTTAGAATTTTTATTGCCAGTAAGTGCCAGGTAATGCCAGTGCTGCTCTGGGGACCCCACATGGGGAACCACTGTTCTAGAGAATCAGTCTTGCATACGCCCAGGGAAACATGCATAATATTCCTTGAGTTGACTGTAACAGCAAGCAATTGGAAGCAACCTAAATGTCTATTGTTGAAAGAATGCACACATTAGTGGAAGGAGCATTAAATGCTAGTTATAATTAATAAGCTTGATTGACACAAAATGTTGATTAAAAAATAGGAAAAACAGATACACTATGATACAATTTAAAAAATTTTAAATATATGTAAAATCATCCTGCATATTGTTTGTAGATATGTACATATAAGGTACAAACAAAAGTATAAAAGTATAGTAGGAAAAAAATAAAAACTCGCTGATTAAGAGACACCAACTCCAAGGCGGTGGTAACCTCTGGGCAGGGAAGAGACAGCAATTGAATCCTGTAGAGTCACGTGAGGGACATCAGCTGTACTTGTGATTTATTTATTTTTGTCAAAGAAAAGATCTAATGCTAAATGGGAAAATGATAAGATTGGGTGAGTGCAGATCTGTACATTACATTATTGTCTTGGTTACACTGCTTTGGTCTGTTTGAAGTATTTCATAATAATATTAATTTATACAGAGGTAGAAAAACTAACTGAACTCAGCAGCCTGATAGGTCTATCACAGAGAGAACAGAATAGCAGCAGGCTGGATGGACTTTTCAACTGACTTGATAGAGTTTCTTTCATCCTAAAATGTCAAGCAAAAAAGCCAAAAACAAAAACAAAATAAAACTAGGTATTGCAGAGAAAGACTGGGCATCTGATCACTTCAGAGTATGTATGATAACAATAATTATATATTTAAATAATATTCTATATTTGTATTCTACTTTCATATGACATATTTAAGCTCATTTACTCCTCTCAGTAGCTGAGAAGTAAGCAGAAAGGAAGTTATCATTCTCATTTTATGTATGAAGGAACTGAGGCTTGCTGAGTTTAAGGTATCAAATAGCTAAGCAAATGCCCAAGCTGGAGATGCCTCCTGGCTAGAACGTGGGTCCTTCTTGCATTAGGCATTCAGCACATATAGGAGCATTTTCAGTAGCTGTTAGTCAATCTTATTCCAACTTGGTTGGAGATTAAAATTCTTCCTTCAAATTTATTTTCATTAATTTAGCTTTTTCTGGATGAATATTCGGTTTTGGACTGTGTTTCAGCACTTCATCTTTATCCAACCATTGTGCTGAATGCTTGTGATTGTCAAAACGAATCCATTCTTCGTCACATGTAACAATATGGTGCAGAAATGTTTTGCCTTTACGTCGTTGGCAGCAAAGAAAGGCAAGCTTCAAGACAATTTGTCTGCTGACACTTGTTTAATTCACATGGAACCCATCTATCCAGCTTCTTTACCTTACTGATTTGTTTCAAATGGTCCAGTATTGTTGGAATAGTAATGTCATCAAACCATACTGCTAATTCATGTAGGTTGAGATGGACTCACTTCCACGACAGCTTTCAGCTTCTCATTATCCACTTTGGTCTCAGGTCACCAACGTGGCTCATTTTCAAGATTAAAATCACGAGAACAGAACTTCTCAAACCATCCATGTACTGTGCATTCATATACCACATCCTTCCTAAATAGTTTGTTGACATTTTGAGCTGTCTGCGCTGCATTGGTTCTACAACAGAACTCACGTTAGAAAATAACGTGAAGTTTTGACTTATCCATGTTTTCACAAATATTGCTCTAAAAACTTTTAAAAGATAATCTCAAGCCAAAATGTGCATTTGAAAGACTAAGGATGTACCTTCACAATAAAAATAAAGCAAAAAATGTCAAAGTGAAATGTCAGAGATATCAACTGTCAAATTTAGTACTTAAGGAAATTGACATTTCATTCTTAATTACCTAATAATTCACTGAACTTTTTGCTCAAGGATTTTCCTGGAAATAATAAATTTGGAAAGAGACGTTGTTGTAAACCATGGCTCAGTTTAATTTGAAGCATCATTGCCAAATAGCATTTAATAATGGGCTTTGGGTAATGATGCCATGAACTGAAGTAACATGCTCACTAGGGACCTTTGAAAAGGGGGTTATGAGATGTGCGGTGTATGGTTTATACCCGCTCCAATCTCCTTTTGGCTTTAGGAGAGGTTCTGAACATTGATCTGCTGTCTAGCCATTGCTAAATTAATGGACTCATGCTTTATTGCTGGTTTCTGTCTCTGGATCTTAGCATACACTATTTCCTCTGCCTGGTGTGCTCTCCTCCCTCCACCTCCACCCTTCCACTTGGAGAATCTAACTCGACAGTTAAAGAACCAATTCAGGTATTTCCTGAATAAACACCGGCCCCCAATAGAACTGATGAGTCTCTACTCTGTTCTAGGAACAATAATAATAATGCAACAATAAAGTTTTAAAGCACGTTATATAACATAACTCATTTAATCTTCACAACAACTCTCGCAAGCCTTGGTGGGAGGTACTATTATTAAAAGAGTCAAGGCATGGCTTCAGATTGTCTATTACTCATCTACTAGACTCAAACTCATAAATCTCACAGATATCTCCCCAATGGAGGGTTTCTCCAACTACGTACAGTAGAATATTACTGTTTCTAACGAGGTCAATAGTCAAACCTGAAAAATAAAAGGTTGTTTTTTTTTTTTTTACATATTAGCTGTTATAGATTCGCAATACCTACTCATGATTTCAAGGCCCTGAGAAGTCCTAAACTAAGGAAACCTGTTTAATCTTGCTTCTCTGAGCTTTTCCCAAAGAAAACCATGACCACATTCAGATTTTGCTTTCTTTCATCCCCTGCTCCTTCTCTTGCATCCCCTTCCAACATGTTCTAATGCTCACAAATAGTTTTGTGCTTATTTATCTGTAGTGCAATAATTTATTTCTATATGGATTTCTTGTACGTGACTGTGAAACTGTGCCTTATTCACTGTTAGGTTTTGAGCTCCATTCACTGTGACGTGGTAGTTGTTTGCAGGTTTCTTGTTTGCCTATGTTCGTGGATGTGTCCTAGACACTGTTTCATCTGAGAAGAGAAAAGACATCAAAATAATTGACATATTGAACCTTGATAAGTGGTTGTTCATTTGTGTCCCACCAAGCTAAAACTATGAAAGCGAGCTAGCAGCCTCGCCCAGCACCAGGATGTTGGCAATTCATGTGAGAGCGCTCCATCAAGAACATGCCTGCTTCTGTTTCTTAAAGATGTAGAAAGATCTAGAAAGAAGTTTCTCCGAGATTGAGGTTTTTTTTCTCTCTGAAGGTGAATTCTTATTCTTAAGATCAGTGAATGTAGAGATAGAAATCTCCTTGGCTACAATCCTCTCAGTCAATCATTTAATTTTACATATGAGAAATTGAGACTCGAGAAAAGTAAGTGGAGGAATGTCACCTGTCAATAGCAGAGTTGAACTAGAATAACTTGTCTGTCCTTTTGGTAAGAACAAAAGTAAACATCTGTGAAACTCTGGCCATAAAATAAATCCGTGGGGGATGGATGCCTCTCTTTATGAAAGAGAGCAGAAGACAACTCAGATGCCTGAGAACCACATGGCTCTGGACGACCTTGGCTGAAAGAGCCATTGATTGGCTGGTCTATGGAGTGAATGCAGTGGGGGTGGCTCACACAGTGACCCAGGACTAGAAACCCCTTGAGACCCAGGGAATCAAAGCCTGCATGATGGAATTTGATGGAACAAGTTCCTTAAGAATTAATCTTGTTATATGGAAAGGCAGTACAGTAGCCTCAAACGAAGTGGTTTTGATCAGAGAAGATATATACCTGGGAGATTTTTATTATCTCTTACTCAAGGACTGCAAGTGAACCTGGAAATGCCTGTTGTAAATTAAAGCCATATGTTCCAAAATATGAAACAGATATTAACAGTAGTTGTGTGATTTCTATGTTCTAAGTACTTTTCTTAACAACTTGGTGAATCTACAGGGTAATTTCATGCAGTAGCTATGATTATTACTCCCATTTTACAGATGAAGAAACTGAGGCATGAAGAATTAAGTAAGCAGCCCAAAGTCTTACAGTTAGTAGTTGATGGAGCCAGGATGAAATAATTGCTGGGTTTGTTTCTTTCATTTGTTTCATGTTTCCTACACTATAATACTTTCTTATATTGTGAGCCACATTTTAGCAGTTTAGGGCTGGATTTACGTAAGCAGTTTGAGAAGCAGTTTGTTCTCCATAGAAATTCGAGCAATAAAATAGTGATGTTTGCGAACGGTGACTAGGAGATTAACAGCCATGGTGTAGTTGACGGAAGTGTTAGGAAAGCAAACACGGACTGTGGAGGGACAGGAAGAAGAGAAAATCTACACATCCGTTTGTACTTGTAAATCTTGCTCCTTATGGAGTGGGACAGTGTCGTACAGGATTTGGACTTTCAGAATCTTTTTTAAAAAGGAGGAAAAGACAATGGAATATATGAGATGATGGGATGCAGAAAACTAATTTTTTCAGCATGGTTCCCCTCCCCTAGTCCCACCCCCGCCTTTGAGAGAGCACCCACTGTGGGCAAAGTACGCACAAGCCTCGGGAATGTGACCAGCATCAATTCCTCCCTCGGATGGTTTATTTTCCAATAGTCCATGCACACAGATAAACACAGAAGTAGTAAAACATGATGAAGGAGTTCGGGAAAGGAGAGTTTATATCTAAGGAACTCTGGGTACTGATCATGAAAAAAATGGATCCTTCGGCTAGAATTTGAAGAGCAGGAACTTTGATTCACAGATTGGGGGCAAAAGATTTCCTGTGTACTAAGAACAGTGAGCAAAGGTGAAGAAGTAAGAAAGTAATACAATGTTTCAAAAATGAACAGCCCTGCTCAGAGCTGGAGCTGGAGAACCCAAGGAGAAGTGGAGAGATTTCTGAGGTGTCTGTCTCAACAGAGGATGTCGACGTTCTGAGCAAAGATCTTGGGAAGCCGCATTTATTGCCACTTTGAACAAATCTGTGAGGCAGGTTCAATGCCTAGCACATAGTAGGTGCCCAATTAAATTTGCTGACTAAGAGAGTGAATGGCATAATGAGAAAAGGTAACCTCACAGCATTTCCGAGTTGTTCACCAATCAATTTGCCTGAACTCTAACAGTAAGCACAGCTGTAGAACACATTAGCCCCCAACCAAGCCCTGGCTCAAATTCCAGACAGTGAAATGCTGGCCTTATTCTTTGAGAGTGTCCAAAGATGACCTGGGCACTGGTAGCATGCTCTCTTATGTAAGACATATCTGCTGATGTGAACTGTCTTTGGTTTGTGCCATTGCTTTTCTTATTTAAAACAACAATGAAGACTACAAACTCCAGCATCTTAGATTTATCCACATATCCATAAAAGCCTAGCAACCAAAGGTATTATCTTCATACAGAAGTAGAATACTTCTAAAGTTCAGAAAATATATATATATATATATAAAAATTGGGTTCTGAAATGGTCATTTTTTCCTCCCTCAGCTATGCCATTATAGTGATCAGCCAAGCTTCGGCAAGGTAAATACTTTTGGAAAATAAGTGGAAATTTGCTGCAAATCAGTCCCTTTTGTGCATGGCCGCGGGAGCATGTTGAAATGTTTGGACACTAATACCCATTCATTTTCTTGGCTCCATAAATAAAAGCCGCCAGCTCTGTGGCGGCCGTGAAATGGTATTCTTCAGGGCCCAGCAGGAACCCCCATCCTTATTACCACTGCAGGGGGCAGGACAGGCCCAAAATAGCAAGACAACTAAATCAAGACATTTTCAATGTCTAACAAAATGACTGTGTTTTAGAAAGAACCAAAAGGTTGGAAAAAATTGGACAGCTTTTGTACTTAGTGTAATACCTTTGTTAAAAGAGTTCAGATGGGAAAAGGGAATCTTTTAAAAATGCATAAGCATATTTCTGAATATCATTTAAAATCTCCAAAGATCTTATGAAACCGTAGATCGGATGCACTGATGTAGTCATCAGAGGACTTCAAGCTGAAGATATATCCCATTTGGGGACCCCAGACCGTAGATTATAATGTGGGTCGTCACAAGAATTGTGTCGGTCTTATTATGTTTGGAGGTTTGATGCGGGAGTAGCTTCAAAAGGAGGTCAGGGAAGCTTTTGAAGGAACCCGGGCAGCTATCTTGGCCTTCAAATCTTTCTCAAATTAAGATACTTTTTTTTTTCTGACTAGGTTAGTAGATCCGAGCAGGCTTTAGCTATTACGATTTCTTTTATCCTAGAGAAAAATTAGCCAAAGTATTTCCTAAGAGTCATAAAGGCATGACAATAGCTTGACTGGGAGGGATGCATTGGAAAAAAGTGCTCAGAAGATATTTTTGGATTTTTTCCCTTTCACTGCTTGCCTGCCCTGACAGTTAAGAAGTACTGCTCGCCCATTCTGAATAAACAATAAATTCCTTCTGTTGTCATAATATATCCCATAAGTTAGTATCCAGTCCAATAACAATTAGTACTGATTTTTTTTTTTTTTTTGCATCATGCAGGGCTCCATGGCTGACATTATTATAATTAAGCATGTAAATGCACCATCATTCTGACACAAACCAGTCATTTTATGTAGTACAACTCAAAAGGTTTCCTCAAAACGTAAACACTAGAAGCATCTTGCCAAATCCCTCAAAGTTAACATGCCACTGAAGTCTGAAACGCAGGACTTTTGGATTTTTGAAAGTTGATAAACAAAGAGAAAACTGTTCTCTCCCTCTTCCCCAGCAATCTCATCTTCAGCCTTTTATGACTCAGACTTTAATGAGAG
The DNA here is from genome assembly GCA_963575035.1 of Avahi laniger. Lineage (NCBI taxonomy): Eukaryota > Metazoa > Chordata > Mammalia > Primates > Indriidae > Avahi > Avahi laniger. Next base: position 2,853 of record CAUYSK010068348.1, on the reverse strand, counting down.
CCATAAACATTACCTTGCCTAATAAAAATTCCAGTATTTCAGAGCTGGCTCAGAGAATGTGAACCACATCTGGTGACAACTGGAGCTAATTAATATCTTTATAGGTGTCTTCCATCCGCTAGAGTTTAAACAGAACTAGTCAGGGGTGCTTACATCAAAGCCTGAGGCAGTGGAGGGCTGTTGCTTGCTTTCCAGTCTGAACTGATAACAAGTAGACCAATTTTTATAGGATTGTAAAAGCTAAGTGTGGAGATGGTTCACGCAGAGAAGCACTTTGCTCCACTGTTCTTGCCATTCTCTTCTCATGTCCCTGGTTTTGTCAGCAATAGGCTAGCCTGGCTGGTTAGTTAGACATATGGACAGGCAACAGGAAAAAAAAAAATTACTAGAAAGGAGGTGGGGTACACTTACAAATAGCTACACTTAGATATAGCCAAAGCACACAGTGACCCAGGCATACCAGATCTTCTTACAAAGATCTTTAAAAATCTCTTCTGTAGAGCATTTGCTTGTGGCCCTGATAAGGTTTACCTAACAAGACCAAGTGAAAATTAAAAAGCAAGATGCACGAACACCAGTGGTGCTAATATCTGTTTTGAAGCGTACCAATTGGCCTAGTACAATGTCACTGCTCTAGGCTAAACATGCAGGTGGTGGAGGGGCTTCTTTTTCAAAGGTTACCCTACAAAGAGCACGCCAGTCCTTCTCTGTCAATATGGGCCAGTACCCCAGGAGCTCCTGGACAATCGGAAAATAATGACATCAACCTGACCATGGGTAAGTACGTAACAAGCTGAAGGTTCACGGGTTTGTAGTCTGGAACAATAAAGAAAAAATAAAGACGCTTGCTTGGCGGGCCCCAGCTGTTATTAGCCATGCTGAGAGATCAAGGAAAGGTATGATAGGGACTGCCATTTCAACCGGGACCAGGTTAATCTCTCAACTGGAGGAGAAGAAAAACAACAACAGCAAAGCAGTCCTCAAAATGAACAGAGGGGACAAATGACAATATCATTATTTGCATAATCTGTGTTTAACTCTTTACAAATAGAGACCACGTGTCCTTCAAATACGCTTAATTTTCTTTAGAGTGGTGGCCAGAAAACCTTAACACCTCAAAGTTCAGCCAATGAGCATACTATCTAATATTCATTTAATACACGTTGTTGAGACTTATGGCTTAGAGGGGAAAACTTCTAACCATGTAGATTAAAAGAGACAGGTATCTCTTCAGGGAAACATCATTGGAATTTATTCTGGCCTGGACTCCATGGCTGACTTTGTGATCTTTGGAAAGTGGCTTAATCACTCTGCTTTAGCTTCCTTGCTTGGAGAATGGGTGAGGACGAAGTAAAAGAGTAGGAAATGAAGCAAGCCTCACAACACAACATTGTTTGAGAAATTTCTTTAAAAACAGATTGCCGTTTGAGTGCTATTAAAGGAAAAGCTGAATTGCTGATCGCACAAATATCGAGGCGATTCCGTGAGAGCGAGTTCGTGCCTGGGTGTGTGAGGATGTCCGCTCTAGGAGGAGGAGGGGATCGTGCGGACTGCCAATAGCAAAGAACTCTGAACTAAAGTCTTGTAAGACAGTGGGATCTAGAATTTCTATTTTTTACTTTCCAAATAAAATATGGAAACAAGGAACTTTACAAATCTAAAATATAATAATTCACACTGCCCCCTAAAAAAGGAAGCTAGCAAATGAAGACACCCAAGCTTGTTTTTCTTTCAGAAAAGAAATCTGTTGTTAGGTCCTAAGGCCTAACAATAGGTTCCTTTGACTTGGTTCATCGATTCTCTAGTTATCCTGGACACACGAGAGGTGATGGGCTGAAGACAGGTGGATTTATGGGGGGTGGCGTGTGTTTATCACTGAGTGTGGCCACATCTTCACAATGAAACTGTTGTAAGCAACCATTGTGAAGAATACTTTTTTCCCCACTTAATTACTTTTTAAAAAAATTATTAACATGATGGAGAAAAAGTACATTAAAGTAGAAAAAAGTTCACACAATCTTAGCTTCTAGTTCAAACAGAGCCACTGTCTGTAGCAGCTCAATCCATTTCCTTCTAATTATCTTTGCATCTTCTTCCTTACAGAGTCAAGATAATGTCATACATAAACTGTGTTATACTTTTTTTCCAAGCAATTCTACTGCATGCCCCTAGAATCTTTATAAACATAGTTTTTATTTGGCTGCATGACACTTCATCTTCGGAGTTGAATGTTTGGATTATGTCAAATGTTTTATTTAATATTAAATAATCCTCCAATAAAAGATGCAATTAAATCATTTTGTTTATGGCTTTCTCTCATTGGAGATTATTTTCTTAATGTAAATTCCTGTTAGAAGAGCAGAGTAAACTTTTTAAAAGCAGCAGACTTATTTAAAGAGACTCTTTACTACAAATCTTATTTTTTTTTAAAAAAATCAACTGACTATTTTTAGCTCTAGCTCCCATAATAGAAAGGAAAATATTGTAATACTTTAAAAACACATTAAAACAGACCTTTAATACATAGTAGTTAGAATGGGTTGTATCTCACAGGCAGATAGACATTAGGGTGTGCCAAACTCTTCACTGTGCTATTGATAATAATGCTACCTAACGGTTAGCCCAGCCCAGTGTCTGGACATTAATTCCTTGGCACAGTTGACTGTATATTCATTTATTTGTTTTCTTTTTTAAATTTCAGAATATTACAGGGGACAAAGTGTTGTTTATATAAATTGCTTTTGTACTGTTTGAGTCAAAGTTGCAAGTGTGCCCATCCCCCAGTGTGCATTGTACCTATTAGGTGTGACTTTACCCATCCCTTCCTCCCCCCTCCCACCTGCTTGAATATTT
>CAUYSK010068346.1:0-17081 GCA_963575035.1 Avahi laniger | reverse complement strand
AAAAAAAAAAAAAAGAATCCTTACAATTCATTCTTCCATTAAAAAAAATTAAATTTGAATATTTTTTATCTATGTATCTGCACTTTTCTTAGAGAAATAGTAGAATATGATACACATTTTTCTAAGGCTTGTTTTTTTAATAACTCAACAATGTATTTTGGAGATTATGCTTTAGTAGAATATGGATATATTCCTCATTCCTTGTTACAGTCATATAGTACTCTACCATATGGATTTACCATAATTTATTCAGCTAGTCCCCAGTTGTGACATTTTGGTTGTTGTCTGTCTTAGCTATTATAATTAGTGCTACAATTAGTGGCCTTGTGCATATATCAATTTGGTAGTTTTGTCGGTACCTATATGGGATAGATTTCTGGAAATCTGATTACTGGGTCAAAGGGTAAAGGAATATATGATTTTACTGGATATCTCCAAATTCTCCTGTATAGGAGTTATACCATTTTTCATTCCTTCTAGCGATACAGATATATGAAAGTGCTTGTTTTCCACAGCTTCACCAACAGAATGTATTTTAACATCTGTATTTTGCTAATCTTTGGATAGGTGAGAAATTGTATTTCAGTGTAGTTTTAATTTGCATTTCTGTTATTATTGTCTAACTTTTCAAGGAAAACAAAATGTATTGACAACATGTAAAATAATACATTTCTTATAAAAGCTGAAATTTGTATCTCTCTTGAAAAATTAATTTGCAAGCACTGAACCAACATTTCCACATGGCATGACTGGTTGGAACTGAGTATGCGCATGTGTTTTCCTGTTCAATATACACTCCACTTTACCTCTTCACTGGATTACATTGCCTGCTTTTCCCTGTTGGCATTTGGATTTGTCACCCAGTCCGTGACTTGGAACGTAGGTGAACCAGTTATCTGTTGACACACATGCTGCATAACAATTGGAAAACGGCAGGTACCTATGGCACTGAGCGTGTATTGCTCTTGCATGTGGGGTAGCTAGGTGGCTCTGCGGCTGTTGCCTGGGCTCATTCACGTATTTGAATGCAGGGGTTCAGTTAGCTGTCATCTGATCCAGATTGTTCTTGGCTCTATGGTGATAGAGCCGCATGAATAGTGTGATCCCATGTGTGTAAAACACCATGTGTATTGGATGGTGTGCTTCTTGCCCAGATCAAGGCATGAGCCTTCACCGCCTTGGTGTTTGGGTGGGGCCTGTGTCCCATTTAGACCCCCATGTCCTATTGTTCCTCAGTGCTCCCTCATTCCTTAATTTCCCCCTTTTTATCACATGTCTGGTACTTTAGTCTCAGTCATTTTCTCCATATCAGTAGGATTTTCCCCTCTACCTGGGTTATTTGGCTCTGTCAAAGATGGGAACGCACTCTGGTTATGCGTGAGGGATGTGGTCAAGGGAGAGGAATGGAAGTAGCAATGTTGGCCTTAATAGGAAAAGACTGACCTTTCTGGGAGGGGGGATTCTGCCAGCAGATTGCCTTTGGGCTCAAATTGCAGCTCTTCTCTGGGTCCACAGTCTGCTGGCCTGCCCTGATAATTTTGGATTTGCTAAGCCTCTGCAATCATATGAAGCAATTTCCTGAAATCCATTTCTTTTTCTTTGTGCACATGTGCGTGCACACGCGCGCGCGCACACACACACACACACACACACACCCTGTTGGTTCTGTGTCTCTGGAAAACCCTAACTAATACTGGATGTTGACGGGTAAGGGCTTCCAACCTGAACTGTTGCTTGTTTTAACTTAAATACACCTCACCACTATGAGAATTAATTTCCTTCAGTTTTATCTGAAAGGATGGCTGTTCCTCACATAAACAAAATGTTGACTTTATTTCATGTCCATTATAACTCTCTTTTTATGGTTTACTCCCTTCTTGTTCTGAGATGCACTACAGAGATTTCTGGGATGAACTGATAAGGTAGGGTCGTGGCTCCAGACAAGCATGCTGTAACTCCTAGGTTATTCTCCTGCAAAGCTGAGGTGAATGGGAGTAGAGAGAAGGCAGAAGGAATAGGATAAAAAGAAGCATTTTCACCCTGCCACAAACTTTTACAGTGTCTTTGTGGTTAGTGCCCCCAAAAGATTTACACCTTTCCTAAACACTGTTTACTCTCAGAGATTGCGCTGGGCTCTGGGGCTGGTTTGGTTCAGGCCAGACACAGTGAGGGTGAAGGTGCTGAAACAAGGATATTTGGTGCCATTTTGTCTCATTTAGTCCACCAGAATTTACCGTCAAGTCTTTGGGACTCCGAAGTGGGCAGCTCTGTGTGTGCTGGAAATGCTGAGTTTTGTGCAAATGGCATCATTGACTTACAGCTCTTGCCTCATCCTTCAGAATCTCTGGGAGCAGGTGAGGAAGGTCTCAGTGGCCAGACGTGGACAAGGGGAGAACACGAGCGAGGGTATCAGGCTGCTACTGCGTTAGGCACTCTAGACTCTAGTGTCTCATAGCAGCTGAGGCCAGGGTGCTCTTCCTCCTATCACATTATTTTGCAAATATTCCAAGGAGTATTTGTTCTAAACATCCTTTGTCTTGGTCAGGGCAACCTTGCATCATGGCAACCTGCAGCTGGGAGGAGAACTAATTGAAGGTGCTCTGCAGTTGGGGGTGACTGTTTTAAATGTGCATAAATTCTGCATGCTGTAGAAACAACAGAACACATAACAGACACATGCTCTGAAATTCCTCCTATGAATCCTTTTCAATTTGTGCCTCTGAAGAGAACAGAGACGTCACCTGAAAAACAAATAATCACATGGTCTTCCAAACCCACAATGAGAGGAAGAGGGACCGATGGGCTTGACTCCCCAAATTTGGGTCCCGAGCCCCAGATTCCAACACTGAAGTCCACTAGAGGGAGATGGTGGGTGAACCGAGGAAGGAAAGACAGGGAAGAAAAAGCGGGTAATGCCAGTCTTCCATCAGGGCCACTGCTCTTCTCTGGGGAAAGGGACTGTTGTGATTAAGGTGAGAGTGACAGTGAGTGCACCATAGCTCAGTGCAACAAGCACAGTTTTAGTGTCAGATATACCTGAGTTCACATCCAAGTCCTACAGCCAGCTGCGTGGCCTGGGGCAAGTCGTCTATTTCCCTGAGCCTTGGTTTTCTTATCTGGACAGGGAGAGTATCAGCACCGCATAGAGCCGTTGGCAGATTAAGTTCATGTATGTGAAGAACATGGCACGTAGAGGGTATTTGTAAATGCTAGTTGGCGTTGCTGTTATTTTTATCGTATGCCTGATTGCAGCCCTGTGAGGAAGGCCCACGGGCAGGCAGACATCCCCACCTTCTGTGAGGCGGGGGGACGGGAGATCAGGGCAAAGGCAGTGTGGCTGGTGAGTCAGTGGTAGGGTGGGGCTGAAGGTTGAGTTTTTGCCTCCTGGTCCATGGCTCAGTCTAATTAAAGGACTCAGATTCTTGATAAGCCATTGCCTAAATGACTGGAGAAACCAACTCAGCCCTGGGGACAGGTGCATGTTTTGTTCTCTGACCTAGGCCACCTTGCCCAGAGAGGAGGCTGGGCACTGGGCAGCCTCTGCTTATCTGGGCCTTGGGTTTTTCTGGACAGAGTCTCAGCTGGCTTGTGTTCCTCCTACACACACTTCAGGACAGAGCATTGCACCCCTTGGGATGGTGCATTTCTGGGTAGAGTGACTTCTCTGGCCTTCTTAGGACACATTGCTCTTGGATTATTCAGATGTGTGCATGTGTTGGGTCTAATTCAGAAGAATGGGAGGTCTGACAGGTGAAAAGCCCCATAATGAAAATGAATCAAAGACAGTAATTGCTTAACAAGGAGACTTTCTTTCCCCTCTCTCTCTTTTCCTTGTTCTCCCCGTTGTTTTGACAAAATTGATGCTCACCCAGCTGCGACATCATGGTAAATCTTGGTGGCCTTTTCATATTGTCGAGTTTTCCCCATAAAGTGGAGTTATTTTGAAGAACTGAGCTATCCAGTGTGAGAGAGCATTATGGAATAGGTGGCAAATTCAGTGGGTTCGGGTACAGATGGCCTGAGTTTGTGTCATGGCCCTGTTACCCTGGGCCTGTGTGACCTAGAGTAAATTACTTACCTGCTTTGAGCCTAAGTTTCCTTATGTATGTAAATGATCTTCGTTTCCTTGCATTTTCTATGCACCTAACTTTTTTCTATTTTCTTTTTGCAATATTTGCGTTCTGATTGAAACTGGAATTGTGATGTGTTTTGAGGGTGACTAAATACTGAACATCAATATTGACACACTAGGTGATTATGTAATAATCATGCCTTGGAATGTTCTGAGTCATGTCAGGGCATCGGGGAAAAGGCCAAAAATTTAGTGAGCTTCTAGGTGGGGCCAGATCAAGAGGAACTGCAGATTTTTGTAGAGGGAAAGACAAATCAATGTCTCTCATTTTTAATGTCAAGAGTTATATTGTTGAAAGAATAAAGAGCCTACACCATGTGGAGGGTGGAGCATGACAATGGGTCATTCTGGACAATTCTGGAAATATCAGTCCAACTCAACCCCTGCTTTTCTATGTTTGTCCTACTCAAAAAGAGCAAGAGTGGGGGCCGCTGATGGGCAGGTGCCTAGGATCAATCTGCCTGAGCTAGAGTTTCATTCAACAAGGCCACTGTCCCTGCACCAGAGGTGTCCTGAGACTGTGGTGAGCCTGTGGTTTCACAAGGGGTGGAAGGACGGGGGGATGGGAGGGGTCACAGAGCTCACTGCTGGACTGTCTCCCAATAATCCTCTTCTGCTTTGAAAGCCTGGGAACTGGGCTGTTAGTGAGGAAGGGAGCGTACTGGATATAAACTTTGATGGACTTGGGTTGAATCTATGGTAAAACACACTGGAAGGCCAGGACCATGGGAACTCTGAGTTTAGCAAAAAAACAGTGACCCTGAAAGAGCCCCAGTGTCCTCACAGAACCCAGTGTGTTGAAACTAAACTTGGAAAGGGAGAAAGCAGAGATTTGGAGTCCAGGAGGCTTGTCAAAAGCCTTCTTCAAAAATGCTGCTTAGTTATTGCTGTTGGTGGTGGGTCTTCTGATTGCATGGGCAGTGCCTGGGCGCTCCTGCCCGCAGTTCCCTAACCCAGGGGTCCTTTTGGAACATTTGTTAAAAGGGGCATAAAGTAAGTGTAATGGAAGTGCTTTGTAAACAGCAACCTTTATGAAATGTTAAGCTGTTATAACCATTATTACCATTACATTGATCTTCAGTGGAGTGATTTTATTCACCACACATGGGGTATAGAGAAATCTCCCCTGATATTTGGATGCAAGTCTCTGTCACTGTTCCAAGAAGAAAATTCTCCTAGCAATGTACCTTCATGGAATCATTTCCTGATGATGCCATTTTCCTCTAAGTGTTTACTGGTGAAGTCTCTGGAGCAATATTATCCCCCACACCTCAATGTGGATAATATCCAACCTCTTATTACCTTTAAAAAGGCAGTAGTTTGCTTGCTATAAATTGTGTGTAACAATTTATTATCTTTAGAAGAGTTTAGAAAAAAAGATTTCTGTTCCTGGTAAAATGGAAGATTAGAAAATCTGAAATCCTTCCATTACCACACAACTAAAATGCTAGATAAAATATAAGAAACATAATTTTAAATGCATGGATGAACTTGCAAGAAAATGAAGGAGGTTTTCAGAGACCAGAGATGAAGTGAGAGTGAGAATGAGTGAGCTCTGATGTCACTGGCCATCCGGCTGGAGGCTCTGTAGCTACAGACATGGAGGGAGACCAGGTACCAAGCCTGGGGAGAGTTGGCGTGGGGTCTTTTGTCCACTCCATATGAAGTAATGACACGTAAAGGGATACACTTTTTGTAAAAATAAACCAGGAAAAACCCTGTAGAGGCAAAATGCAAGAAAACTTGACTATCTCGGCCTAACCTTGATTCTGGGTAAAGGGGAAAATATATCTTCTGTGAATCTGTGGACGTGAATTGACCCTCGGGTGGGGTTGGTGCCTGACTGCCATTATTTGCAAGGTTTGAAAATAAACAAACTGAGACTTCGAATCAATTGGAAACAAGATCTCAAAAGAGAAAACACACACACACACACACACACACACACACACATCCATAATCCATAGACAAGGGACAAAATGAGACTGATAGCAAGCAAAAACTAACATGGTAGAAATGTTTCCAAATGCATTTGTAATCACAATAATGTAAATAGACTAAACTCTTTAAAAGACATAGATTACCAGACTAGAATAAAAGAAACCCAACTCTATACTAATTATAAAGAAAAAGAGAAGAATGGAAGTTTGAAACAAAATAGTATTAAAAACTATAACAGGAAAGTAGTAACCAAAAGAAAAAAAGCTGATTTAATAATACTAATACCACACAAAATACATTGTGATCAAAAGAGCATTTCTAGAGATTGAGAGTTATTATATAATGATAAAAGTTTTAATTCCACTAGGAGGCCATAATATTTCTAATCCACTATGTACTTAATAATATGACTCTGAGATATGTTAAACAAAAATTAACAGAACTGAGAAATCCCTACGGTAGTAGGATATTTTAACACATTTCTCTAGATAATCATTAGATCAGAAAAGAAAATCTGTAACGATATGGAAAACCTGAAAAACATAGTCACTCATTCATTCATTTGATATTTTATTGAATACTTACAATGTCAGGCACTGTTCAAGGCACTAGAGAAATAACAGTGAAAAACTGATAGTCTTGCAGAATTACATGCACCAGGAGACAGACTCAACTGGAGACAGTCCATAGAAGTACTGTTTAACAGCAAAAAATACAAATGACCATTACAGGAGAATGGAATATTCACACACTGAAATACCAGAGCTATGAAGAAAAGGAAGGGAATCCAAAGCATAAAGTTCATGAAAGTGGATACCTCTGTGGGAAGATGGGAGCTGTTCCAGGGAGCTTCAATTCTGTCATTCCTGTTTCACTTTTTAAGTTGGTACCAGGTAGATTCAAGGATGTTTGTTTCATTATAATGCATTAGAGTTTATATATACATTATATATTTTAGTATATATGAAATATTTCCTAATAAAAATATCATAGTATTCACACTATTAAAGAACTTAAGATTATCCAAGGCAGACAGAGAAGAGATAAATGAAAAAGTATAAATGATAAGAGACTAGGATCCCCAAAGGTGAATCAACCCAGAGAGATTTTAGAGATAAACTGGGACCAGATGGCTGCACAAGGGCTGGGGAATGCAGTGGAGAGCCAGAAAAAGACATTTGGAAGCTTGTCCAATGAGAAATCAAGGGATTTCGGATTCCAAGAGGCTCATTATACTCATGTCCTATGATTACAGAAGGAAACTAATTTATGCCTATGGATATAAACTCCATGTGTATGTTCTGGTTATTATCACTGTATCAGACCATCTCAAAACTTAATGGTGTAAAATAATTCTCACAATTCTGTGGGTCAAAAATTTGGGCAGAGTACAGTAGGGCTGGCTTATCTCTGCTCCAATGTGGTATGAGGCTTCTGCTGGGGTAGTTCAAATGGGTGGAGATGGCTGAGAAAATTTGACTAGGGCCATATATCTAGGGCTTAGATTCTAAATGGTAGCTGGGTTCCCTGGTTTTTCTCCATACGGCATCATTTGGGGCAGAAATGTCTAAAATGTTTTCACTCACCTACTTAACTCCCAGGTTGGTAGAACTAAAACAGCTAAGAGTTGGCTAGACATCTTTCCATGCAGCCTCTCCACATGGCTAAACTTGGGCTTCCTCACAGCATGGCGATCTCAGCAGAGTCAGATTTATGATGTGGTCCAGGCTTTCCCCAGAATGAATATTCCTAGATAACAGGGTTGAAATTGCAAGACTTCTCATCACCTGGCCTTGGGAGTCATGCAGTGTTTCTTCTGCCACATTATGTTGGTTACACAGAGCCAGCCTAGATTCTGTGTGTGTGTGTGTGTGTGTGTGTGTGTGTGTGTGTGTGTGTGTGTGAGAGAGAGAGAGAGACTATATAAGAACATGAATACTGGGAGGCATTGCTCATTGGGTTGCGGGGGAACATCTTGGAGACCATCTCTTACAGTGTATGAGCAAATCCCTGGATGTGGAGAGAGGAGACTAGAGACAACATCTGCATGTATCATGACATTGATCTGCACACAAAGTATGTATACAGGACCCAGAGCTCTGGGATGAGCTCTTGGATTTCTTCGCTCTTCCCTCTAAGCCAAGTGACTTTGGACTGTCACTGCCCTCCCTTGGTGTGATTTGTCACAGAATGGGAACTGGGGAGACCAGATCCCCTCCTAGTCGCTGAATTTCATTGTGATATAATGATACATTAATGATTAATGGAGGGTTGAAAAATGATGATATTCTAGTTCTATCACTTATTTTTCAATTTATTAGCTGGAGTACTTCTCTGAAGAGACACTTCCTTTTGCCTACTACTTCGTTACCTAGCAAAACAGTTCCTAGAGAAAGACAGGATAAATGATTGATTTTTTTCCTTTGGTTATGATTTTCAACAGAGGAAGCCAACTAGACATTACATACTCCCTGATGAAAGAGCACACTCCTGCCCCTCAAAATCAAGCCTGGTCATGCCTCTGCACTCAGGTACCCATTTACAGGAAATACAGAGGACACAGGCACATTTTGCACTATACCAAGAGGATGCAAAAATGAAAACAAGCAAACCAGCTTTTGGGAAACTTTGTGTCATAAAACTTTCTTTAACAGATAAAATGAGAGGGGAACAAAGAGGGGGATGGAGAGGAAACCTATAAACTATTATAAAAGACTTGTAAGATGTTTAAAATAAATTAAAGCACAGGCAAAGTTTAATTATCCTGTTTAGAGATTCATCCTGGGCGATAAAACTAAAGAAATACAAGGAAATGATTATTTAAAAAGTCTGAATAGTGGTTGCTGTTGGAGAGAGACAGGCGTAGGGATTGAGACGGGGAATATGGAGACACTTCTCGTGTAGACACAAGTTCTATTTCTTGTCATAGGTAATTATAAGAGTGTTTGACTTACAGTAATTCATTAAATTATACTTTTGTTTTATGGGTTTTTGTATATCCTTGTTTTAGTTTACAAAAAATAAAGCATTTGAAAAGTCAGGGGAAGCACACTCAGAATCTAGAAGCCCCTCATGTGCAGCCCTCCCTACACATGTGCACGCCCAAGGCAGTGCCAATCTTTAGGAAAGAGCACACTTCTGGAATTCAGAGACCAGGCTTTGAATCCAAGTGTACTGCTTGCGAGTTCTCAGGTGACCAACCCTTTCAATTTGCACGGGGCTGAGGGGCTTCTGGGAATGCAAGACTTTCAGTGCTAAAACCAGGAAAATCCCAAGCAAACTGGGACAGTTGTTCACCCTAGGTTAGTTACCCTCTGAGCCTCAAATCTCTTAACTGTAAATGGAGACATGCATCTCTACTGTGTCGAGTTAATGAGAATTAAAGAAGACAAGAGAATGAGAACACTGAATATACTGTTATCAGACTAAAAATTTCAGTTTAATTCTGTTCCTCAAACAATTACTGAGCACAGACAATTATAGCTACCACATGTAAAGCTCACTAAGTGAGGCAGCCTTCTAAGTCCCGCCACTCAGTGTGGTCCTCTGACCAGCACCTTTGGTGTAATCCAGGAGCTTGTAAGAAAGGCAAGTTTTCAGGCCTCACCTCAGGCCTGCTGGATCAGAATCTGCACTTTTACGCAACCCCCACATAATTTGTGTGCACACTACAGTCTGAGAAGGACCGCTCTAAGCACACGAGGTAACTCGTTTAATCCTTAAAGCAATTCTTTAGTTCAAATTCTGATTCCCAGTCTTGGAGTCCCTATATCCAGCACAAGGCCTGGCCCAAGGTGGTGATCCTGAATAAATATACATTTTGCTCCTTTTCCCATCTGGAAGGGTCGGGAGAGGGCAGCCAAGGGCAAGATCAGGTCTGGGAAGGATTTACATTCCACAGGATTTAGGGGGACTTGAACCTCTGAGTCCTGGGGATTTATCTAACTCAAGTTTACAGTGGAACAGAGTGAGAATTAGAATTTCTTACCTCAAAGCCCTGCAGCCACTTCTATTCCGAATCCATTCACTCTGTTCTTGCAGAGGAAGAATTGAGTCAGAATAAGGAAATCACCAAGGCTTGGTGGCCCAGTCTTCCTTTTTGGTAAGTGAATGTGTTTGTGGGTGCAAAGTAGCCAAGGGGACCCTGGATGGGGGATAGCCTTGAGAGCCAACCTCCTGGGAGGAGCTGGTGTCATTTGTAAACTGGTGGATGGATTGCTCTACATGTGTTTTAGAAAGCCCTTGCTCCACTTCTGGGTGGCTTAGCACTTGCCCAGAGGGAATCATTAATCAGCCTGATCACCTTAATTAAAACTGTCCAATATTTCATTTGAGATTTATATCTATTTGCAAAAAGCTGAAGTTTCAACCGTTAGGTGCAATGAGCTCAAACTCTGAGTCACAGATGACTCTAAATTCCATCAACACCTCCAGAGCAATCATGGGATGACTTTGAAGGTTTTATGGACGTAAAATAATTATTATTATTAACCATTGTCACCAACACTGCCATTGCTGCTACCATCACTAAACAATAGCAACTACTGCCACTATGTGCCAGGCTCCATGCCAAATTCTTTTTGGGCATCATTTAATTTAATCTTCATAGTCATACTATGAAGTAAGAATTATTTCTGTTTCATAGTTGAAACAATTGAAATTTCAAAAGGTTAAGTAACATGCCCAGTAGCAGAGTTAGTGAATGTCATAGTTGGGATTTGAATACAGTTTGAGTCCATGTCCTTGACCATCACCTCCAAAAGATGCCGATATTTCATTATGCTTCTCTTACCATTGGGATGCCATGACATTCCTGCAAGGATCTCTACCCTTTTATTGGTAAAGGGATTGTATCTGTTGGAATGTTTTCTGTGGCAAATATCTGAGTACATGTCTCTATCTGGCTTAAAACATCAGGAAATATGTCACTTCATGTTACTGAACAATGGTCCAGAGGCAGGTGGGCATCAGAGACAGTGTCATCACGGAGGCTCTGGAGCTGTGCCTCTGTGATCATTCCGGCTGGATCTTCCCCTGTGTGGAGACTTCATCCTCAGATGGGTTTCCCTCATGGTGCAGGTGTGCCTGCAGCTGCTCTGGGCTTTGCTATTGTACTCCAGAGGAGGAGAAGGCAATGACTGCTAGGATTGCTCCTTTTTACTGTGAGAAAATGTCCTTGCCGGAAACCTTCAGAATCCTGCACTCATGTCTTAATGGCCTGAATTGGGTCATCTGCATGTTCCCGAACCAATTCCTCACATCAAGGAAATGCCATGAGCTGCTTGGCTTAGGCATGGAAAAATAGAACCTCTACTTTTGTTAGACATATGGGATTAGGCTGATTGGGTTAAAAACAATAAGAGCACTGTCCCTGCCCCCCTGCCCACATCTTAGATTGGGATAAAATTTCCCCCAAACAACCCGGAAACTGCACCATAAATATAGGATGAAAAAGATGTTGGGAAGACAAACAATTCCCACTACAGGGATTTCTTTTTTGAGTTTTATTTACTTATTTATTTTTGGCACCCACTCAGCCTCTGTTATCCTGGAGAGAACAGCCTCTTTCTTTCTCCCCATGAGTCGCTTGACCACGTTGACTCTCAGCAGGGCCTGTCTTTAATAAAGTTGTGACATGGGTGTGCCAGTCTCTGGTGCCTACTCACCTCCTCTCTATGGGCTCAGCTGTCCTTGAAGATGACAGGATCTGTTGTGACCGTCCTGTCTCCAATCAGGCCTGCTCCCCTGTCCAGAAGTATCGCAATGGCTTATTAGCCCTTCATCCTCCTCCTGGCCCTGTTCTCTTGGGACCTGCTAGGCAACTAACCGGAGCTAAGTAGATGGCTCTAGTGGGTGGGGTAGAACTGTGAGCTGCTGTCTGTTTTGACGTGGAACTTCTGTGGTTTCAACTTGAACAGGAATCATGGGTGGACTCTTGATACTATGGCAGTGGGCAAGTTATCTTTGGAAATAAAACCTCCTGACGTACCTCATTCCAAAAATGTTTCTGAGTGGTCAAGACAAACTCAGCAGCCTTTTAGGAAGAAGACTAGACCAGGGTTCAGAAGAATAAACAAAATGACACCTGTAAAGGACCTAGCCAGAGCCTGGCACATAGCAGGTACTGAAGAATGATAGCTGCTGTCATCGCCATTATTACTTCCATACTGGTCTGCTTACTAGCTCATGATCTTGGGCAGGTCACTTAAATTCTTTGAGCTTCAGATTTCATATCAAGGAGTTTGATTGCTCTTACTTATAAAATGGAAACAGAGCCATCTTGCCCCCCCTTAATTGGGTTGCTTTGTGGCTCAGATGAATAAAGGCAGTGGATGTGCTTTGTAAACAGTAATGTATTCTTCAAATGTGAGTAGCAGCAGGTTGCTTTGCCAGTGCCTTGCTTTGAGGAATGAAATGAATATTTTCAATAAATGTTAATTGAGTATTCACTATTGCAGAACTCTGTTGGAAGTGCAATGTGAAATATGATCAATTCTTGGCCAGCAAGGGGTTCACAATCTACCTAAGACCTGAGAAGTGGCCAAAGAAGTACAGTAAGTGCTACTGTTGAGGTCAGCCCAGGGCTCCCTGGGAGCCCGGAGGAGGGCAGCAAATTTGGTATGTGTGGAGTCAAAAGGGGTGTTTCCAGGACATGACACTCGAGTTGAGTTTGAGGATGAACTGGAGTTAGCCAGGAGACAGTGGCTGGGTGCAGTGGGAACACTTGGGAGCAAGATGATGGGTGAGGCAGGGCTGGACCATGTCCAGCCTATCTGGAGTGGTGCAGTGGGGGAAGAGAGGGGGCAGGGAGAGGTGGGCAGTGGAGGATCACTCAGGGCCTCATGTGACGTGCTAAAGACTTGGAGTTCACCCAGAGGGCAAGCCCTTCGTGGTGGTGTAAAAACTCGCAATCCCTTTAGCTGCTTTGTGGACATGGATTGGAGAGAGAGACGCTAGAGCAGTGAGACCAGGCAGGAGGCTGTTGCAGTAATTCAGGAAGCATTGAGGAAGAAGGCAAACGAAATGAACATATTTGGGTGGGAGTTAAGAAGTCAAACCAACAGGATTTGGTGACTGATTGAATAAAGTGCTGACAGACAAGGATCCGAAGATCTTACCAGGTCTCTGGCTTGGGTGAGTTGTTGAGGCCATTCAGAGAGGAGTTGGGCAGCCAACTAAAGGACACTGCACACTGAGCAGGAGGAGTCTAATGGCTCCAGATGCCGCCCAGGAAAACCTCGCAAGGATGTCTGGCATGAACATCTGGATCTGGGGCTGAAGCTTCACTGTTGGTCAGAATGTCCACACTCCTCTCTGTGTCCTCGGTGAAAATGGCTTGGCAAGCAGGGCAAACCAGAGGCTCACATATGTCCCGAGTGGACGAGTCCATGCATGCTGATAATTGGTATTCTGTCACCCAAGACAGGCAGCAGGAGGGCTTTTGTCTGTGTTTTTGTGGCATTTGCTTGATGTGACAAGGAGTGATTTCAATGTCTCTTTGCCGCTTGCAGATGTGGCTCATGGTAATGCATTCCTTTGTCTTGTCCAAATATTAATAAAAATATTTTACATAGAGCTGTGGGTGCCTTTCTGGAAGGTCTAAGGGCTTTGAACAGCTGTGGCTGAGAAAGAATTGATCTCTGCAGGGGAGGAAGCTATTTCTCTGTGTTACACACCGAGTTCCTCAGCTGAAGGCTCAGAGCTGCTGGTGGTGAAGGGAATAGTACTCTTGCTGTCTTTTCGGAGGTGACAGCATCTCCCGAGATGGCTCAGCTGCTGTTGCAGGACTGGGAGCCAACATACCTGACTCTCTGCCAAACTAAGCTTGGAAAGAAGACCAAATCCCATCTACCTGCAGTGGAGCTGTGCTTACTCACAGGGAGCATGGTTTTCTCCCACCTGCAGGCCACTCCCTACTTCTCATTTTGGACAAAGGAGCCCTGGATGGAGATGCGGACAGAAATGAAGAAGGGGTGGTACAGGTGCTAGAGTAGGCATGTATCTCTGTTAACCCTCTAGTTTCCACAACAGTCCCGCGAGGGAGACATTCTCATTCTCCTCAGAGATGAGGAGCTGGAAGCCAAGAGAAGCTAAGATCTTGCCCAAGACCACACAGTGAGTCCTCGAGCTCTGATTTCACCCCAGGGCTGTCTAGTTTTAAAGCCCATGCTCCTTTCTCAATAGGATACAAAGAAGAGAGAAGAGAGGAGCTGCAGGGAACTAGGGTGGCAGTAATGATTCCTGTGTGGAATGAATGCAACACCTCAAATTTCTACCCAACGCCCAGGGAATCTGCAAAGCTCTGCTGAACTAATAGAAACCATGAAAACTGAGGACAGAGTCAGGGTCCTAAATGGCCTCAAGGGGCTGATAAAAGGCCAACTAACAAGATGATATGAAATGAGTGTTATGTATTGGTCAGGTTCTTGAAAGTAACATGGCTTAGACCTGCCCAAGCATTGTTATATATTATATATGTAATTTCATTTAATGGGCACAACTGCTCTATGACTTAGGCACTGCCATCCCATTTTACAGACAAGGAACTATGGGGTAGAGAGGATAGGCAGTCGGTCAAGGGCATCCTGCTAAGCGAATGGTGGATCTATCTGACCCAGGACCAGGCAGTCTCATCTGAAAGTGCTTCCTCTTGACTACTGTGCCTTGTCACCTTCTGCCAGCAGCTAGCTCAAAATCTGCCCGTGTGGAACTTTAGTTGTACTTCCACTAATATCAAGGAGAAATAAGGATGCTCTCCATTGCTGCTGTTATTTAACAACTTAAAAAATGGAGTAAATAGAGCAAAGGAATAAGCAGAATTAGTGTTGGGCTGATCATTACTGATGGATGGTATTATCAACAGTGACAACAAAAGAAAACAAAATAAGAGATTCAACTAAAAAACTGTTTATAATAATGTAAGATTACAGTATGAGGGTGATTTTAAAAGTAGCAAAATCAATGGTTTTTCCATGTCAGCAATAATCACTTATAAATCTTACTTTAAAAATCCCACTCAAAATAAGAATACAAATATAAAGGCCTTAGGGATAAACTCAACAAAAAATATACAGAAGCAATATGTAAGCAGACGACAAAAATTCTACTGAGAGACATAAAAGAAAACATGAATAATTTAAGAGACATGCTGATTTGAGAGAGGGAAGACCCAATACTTACAGGTATCGATAATGCCCATATTCATTGCCGAGTTGCAATTCTGTTAACTCCGTGTCAACAGAATTTAAAATCAAGATAATACACATCCACAGGATGACAACAATCCACAAATTAATTGTTTGGTGCATTTCTTTTAACTACATTTTAAACATGGGTTTAAAAAACTGAGGAATACATGCACTTGGTTACGATCAAATTGTACGAAAAGGCTTATAAAGAGAAACAACTCTTTTTTGCTTCCTCCTTTCCATCCACAGCCCCCCTCTTCATAGACAGCCTTTATTATAATAATGCTTTTAGCTATTTGTTCTGAACGTTACCTCTGTATTTTAAGATATGTTTAGTTGTAATTTATAGATTGATCGATTCTGGGTATGAATTACTGTTCTCCTGCTATGACAGATGATGATTTAGTTCCCTTCCACCTCCTTCCCATCCCTCCCAGACGGCCCGACATAATATCACTCATTTTTTCTATGCCTTACATTGTTGCTTTCAGTGATTTGTTTACACTTTATTTCTTGTTAGGTCAGTAACGGTGTCTTCCGACTCCTCGTTCTGTAAGATGAAGGTGTTAACATCCCTGCAATTTTCTACCCTCTCCACTCCCATTATCTGTGCTTAGGTGTCTACATTGTCAAGGCGGAGGATGTTTGTATTGTGTTCTTTTACCCGAGCGTCTTCTTGTTTGTTCTTGATCAATTTTAAAAGTTGAAAATCAGTAAAAGGGATTCCATTGTTGTGACTATGGAAACACTGTTCGCTGCAGGGCCAGCTCGTGCACTAACTTCCTTGAACGGTGTTTTGCTTTTTTTGTGTTTTTCTTTTCCTGGAGTAAAATAAAAGATGTATTATTTTGCTTTTCATCATTTGCCTTCATTGTCTCCTTAAGTCCAAATTGGCACGAGAAGCACTAAAATCTCTCCAGCCCAGCCTCCCTCGTAGGCTCTCGTTTGGGCCGACTGCCTTTCTCCGAGACTTTGCTCTCTCCTAGTTGGCTCTGCTGTTTCCCACAGGCTATGTCTCTTCCCTTATTGTGTCCGAGCTCATCTCCTAATGACTTTCTAAGAAAAGACAGATGGGAGGTGATTTTTCTCACTTTCATACAACTAAAAATGACTTTATTCTACTCTAATACTTAAAAGCTTTAACTGTCATTGATGATTCTTGTCTGAATCATTTACTTCATTTAGGGCTGCAAACTGGTGAATTTTCTAATTCCTTCATTCCACTCATATTTATTAGCTGATCTGTAAAAATGATTTTTGCATCCCCAGCGAGGTGTAAACTATTACTTCTACAAAGCTGTGAATTGTTTATTCTTTTTTTTTCTTCCAATTTTCAGCCTAAGGAGTTAATGAAAGTGTCACAGGCCAGGTTTTTTTTTTTTTTTTAAATGTCAATTGAACATATATGTGAAACAGAAAACAAAAGTTGGGCTGGTGTTCTATGGGGCCGACCCATCAGCAATCCTCTGTGATTGCCGGATTTCTTGCAATGTGGGAGGCAGAAGGACAGGGAAGGGCAGAGGGAGTTGCACTAAATGGATTCAATTGCCAGGCCTTTGCCTCAGCACAGGTGGAGGAAGAGGACAGATCTTACCAATGGGAAGACTTCCCAGCAGGCCTCTCTCATGTCACTGCACGAGAAATATCCCAGGAACAAACTCGACCCACTGTAATTCTGCTGTTTTAAAATTTCATGCTCCAGATGTGTTTAGAATAATTGCTGTGCCTAGCGAAGCTGTGCGCGCCTCGGCAACGGCAGCCTCCTCCCGAGCTCCCCGCAAGCCCTGTCCTCGTGTGGGGCTTGGGCAAAGGAAAAAGAT
>CAUYSK010068345.1:0-47485 GCA_963575035.1 Avahi laniger | reverse complement strand
TGGTCTAAGATATGACCAATCCTGGAGAATGTTCCATGTGCTGACAAGAAGAATGTATATTCAGTAGTTTTGGGGTAAAATGTTCCATAAATATCTGTTAGGCCCATTTATTCTAGGATCTTGTTTAAGTCCAGTGTTTCTTTATATATTTTCTGCTTGAATGATCTTTCCAGTTCTATCAGTGGAGTGTTGAAGTCCCCAGCAATTAAGATGCTACTGTTTATCTCTCTGCTTAGACCTAGTAGTGTTTGCTTTATGAATCTGGGAACATCTGTGTTAGGTGCATAAATATTTAGGATTGTTATGTCTTCTTGTTGAATTATTCCCTTTACCATTATATAATGACCATCTTTGTTTTTTTTTACTATTGTGGATTTAAAGTCAATTTTATGTGATATGAGAATGGCTGCAACTGCTTTCTTTTGGTTTCCATTTGCATGGAATATTTTTTTCCATCCCTTCATCCTGAGTCTGTGTTAGTCCTTGTGGGTTAGATATGTTTCCTGAAGACAACAAATACTTGCTTGTATTTTTTCATACAATCAGCCAGACTTTATCTCTTGAGTGGAGCACTCAGACCATTCACACTGATTGATAGAAAGATATGTGGAATGTTGTTCTGTTTATCCTATTGGGTAGTACCTAATTGCTCTGTTTTACCTCTTGTGCTATAGTTTTATATGAGCTCTGAGCTTTAGCTTTTGGGTAGTTTTACTCTGGGAGGTGAAAGATTTCTACAAAGAGAACTATGAAACACTGAGGAAAGAAATTGCAGAAGACACAAACAAATGGAAAAACATATCATGCTCATGGATCAGTACAATCAACATTGTTAAAATGTCTATACTACTCAAAGGGATTTACAGATTCAATGCAATCTCCATCAAAAAACCAATGTCATATTTCACAGATATGGAAAAAATAATTCTACACTTTGTTTGGAACCAAAAAAGAGCCAGAATACCTAAAGCAATCTTAAGCAAAAGGAGCAAATTGGGAGGCATCGCATTATCAGAATTCAAACTATACTACAAGACTGTAATAACCAAAACAGCATGGTATTGGCACAAAAGTGGAGACATAGACAAATGGAACAGAACAGAGAACCAAGATATAAAACCATTTACATACAGTCAATTAATCTTTGACAAAGTAAACAAAAATATGCACTGTGGAAAAGAACCCATATTCAATAAGTGGTGCAGGAAAATTGGATAGCCACATGCAGAAGATTGAAACAAAATCCATATCTCTCACCATTCACAAAAATTAATTCAAGATGAATAACAGAATTAAATCTAAGACATTACACAATAAGAATTGTAGACTAAAATGTTGGAAAACTCTTCTAGATAATGGCTTAGGCAAAGAATTTATGTAGAAGACCTCAAGGGCAATGAAAGCAACAATGAAAATAAATAAATAGGACTTGCTTAAATTAAAAAGCTTCTGCACAGCTAAAGAAACAGTTAACAGAGCAAATAGCCTACAGTATGGGAGAAAATATTTGCAAGCTATATATCTGATAAATGGCTAATAACCATAATATACAAAGAACTCAAGCAAATCAGCAAGAAAAAAATAACCCCATTAAAAAGTGGACAAAAAACATAAACAGATAGTTTTCAAAAGAAAATAGACAAATGACCAATAAACATGTGAAAAAATGTTCAATATTGCTAATTATCAGGAAAATGCAAATTAAAACCACAATGAGATATCACCTTACCCCTGTTAGAATAGCTTTAATCACAAAATCCAGAAACAATAGATGCTGGTGTGGACATAAAGAGAAAGAAAAGTTTATACACTGTTGGTGGGACTGCAAATTAGTACAATCTCTATGGAAAATAGTATGGAGATTTCTCAAAGAACTGAAAATAGACCTACCTTTTGATACAAAAATCCCACTACTGGGTATTTACCCAAAGGAAAAGAAGTAATTTTATCAAAAAGACGCTGCACTTGAATGTTTCTCACAGGACAATTCACAATTACAAAGATGTGGAATCAACCCAACTGCCCATCAATACATGAGTGGATTAACAAAATGTGGTATGTATATACTAGGAAATACTACACAGCCACGAAGAAGGATGAATTAAGGCCTTTTGCAACAATTTGGATGAAACTAGAGGCCATTATTCTAAGTGAAGTATCTAAAGAATGGAAAAAACAAACACCACATGTACTCTCTGTAATACTGGAACTAACCGATGAGCAAACATGTGCACAGAGGAAAGTAAAACTCAGTGGAAATTAAACATGGGGGGGAGGGGAATTAACCAACCTAATGGATAATACGAAAACTGTTTAGGTGATGGCCATAGCTATAGCAGGGACTCAAACATTACAAAAATTATCCATGTAACCTAAAATATTTGTACCCCTTTAATGTTTTGAAATAAAAAAAGAAACACTTTCTACTAATATTTCCACCTAAGAAAACTCACATATTAAATAAATAGATGATTAAAAATCCTCTCCTTCTAACTAGTGAATTTTGAACAGACTTGAAGAGCAAAGTATGAGCACTTGCTGTATGCCTTTTGCTTAACACATACCATCACCTAACCTTGAAGACAAATCCTAAAACCTAGGTGTTCACGTTTTATAATTAAGGAAACTGAGGCTTAAAGAAATGATATAATTGCCTAATAAAACAAAATTGTTGAAGAGTCAGTTCTTGAATTTGAATCTTCCTGAATGCAAAAGTTATGATATTTTCCTTACACTATGATATATATTCAGCAAAAACTTAATTGAAACAAAGGCTAAAAAATGGAATTAATTTTAAAGCAACTTCTGCTGTCACTAGCAATAATCATTCGGCCTAATTTGCTTTTCTAATGCGTTCTTCATTGAATAATGTTTTAACTTTCCTAGAATTTGATTTTTAGAAAATATTTGAGAATAATAAGCTGGAAGCTATTACTTGCAAAGACAAAAGATATTAATATTTATAGAATTTCCCCTGGTAACTCACCATCAGTGATGCTTAATGAACAATAGAGAAATTGGATGAATACATTCAAGATTCAAATTATATGCGTTTTTCTACAGTGGGATCTCTAAGGAACTCAAAGTCACTGGAACTATATATCATTACTGCATGCCAGGCAAGGAAGCTCCAATTTAGCACAGCCAATGCATCACAAATATGCCTCTAGGTCACCTTCTTCCACCATGACAGAAGTATGAATCAGGGTGATTCTGCCACAGAAGAAAAATGCTTGGGGAAAAAAAGTGTTTTATTCTCACAATAGCTGTTCTTGGTTATGGTACATGAAGTCTTGCTAATAAAGCCCCCGCCAGCCTCTCTCTCTCATATCTCTCTCTCTCCCCTCCTTCCCCACCTCTCTGTGTTTCTGTTTGTTTGTTTGTTTTTACTTCCACAATGCACTATGAGATATAAATATTATATCCACACATGTAATTAAATGCCAAAGAAATGCATAGTTTATTCTCCTTGCAGAAGCAAAAGTATAAGTGTCTTTCAGAGATCTAGACTTAGGGTTAGATATTCGTAACCTTTAAAGAAATTATCTGTGAAATATGAGAGAATTTGTGTTGGGAACTCTGTGATTCAGGGCAACTGAGAATTTGTGCTGCAAAAAAATAAAAATAAAAACAAATAAAAAACATATATATATGGAAAGAGAGAGAGAAAGAGAGAGAAACTGTCCCCTAATTTGTTACTTTGCGGGTTTCCCAGGATATAGACCCTTAAATCTGGAACAGTCTTGGGCAAACCTGGACAGGTAATCACCCCATTATTGTCATAAGTTATTAAAAAAGCCTTTTATTCTGGGAATCCAACAGGAAGACATATATTATATTTCCTGTGTATATGGTATTTACAAAAATAATTTCCCCAAGTTGATTTTCTGGTTCTGTAGGGAATGATATATCTCCGTAGATTCTGGGAGGGAGACTGTGCTTCTAAATACTTGTTTAGATAGTATTCCCATAATGGTCTAAAGACTTTAAACTTCAGTGAGATGGTGATTTCCTGGGCAGTTTATTTTACTGCTATACCATTATTTTAGGGTTGTGATAGAAATGTGGTGGTGATTAATTCAACTTCTTGCATAATCTTTCCCATCCTTTTTAATCTTCCTACGAAACTCACTGAATCTACTTTTCATGCTACAGTAATAAGAATGATAATAATGACTCTTTTCTAACCTTATCTGTTAACATGGCATGTATTTCTAAAGACACAATACTTAATATTTCTTTCATATGGTTTATAACTAATTAGAATTTAAACATGGTTTATATCTTCTTCACTCAAAACTACACTGAAGGTGAGTACAAGTGCAGCCCGTTCTTCCGATCTTGTGATACCTCACTTCGGATAAAGGGCTCAAGTTCAGTCATTTTTATTAAAATAAATGGAAAAGTTAGAAAAGGAGGCAAGATAAGCAAGAATTAAGTTCCTGCTCAGGTACCAACAAACTTAATCAAGTGAGGGAGCTTCAGTTAAAGAGAAAGAGCTTGGAGATATGAGTAAGGCTCAAAGGAAATTAGATATGTATACCTATATTCTCTGTGCAGAAGACTAAAAAAATGATCTCTGATTATGCAAAATGCAGGAAACAAATCAGAGTTAACAAGTGTCTTCTTAACCAGGTTTTTAGCCGAGGATAGATATGGAGAAGGTGGTCTTCTCTATAAACATCTATTAACAGTTAGCATCGATTCCTCAAAAAATATATTTAGGGAGGAGAAATGTATCACTAATGATTTGCCATCACCAAGAACAAGAGTAACAATCTCTCACACTTACATGGTGCTTATTTCATTCTAGATTTTTCCCTGACCATTCTGTGCTTGTCAGTCCCTTTGATCCTCATAATGCCCTGATGTGGAAATATTATTTCCCCCATTTTTCAGATGAGGAAATTGAGGAACAAAGGATTTGAACCCAGACAGTGTGGCCCCAGAGTATAAGCGAGAACTGAGTAATGACTAAATGTGAGCAAAGCTATAGAAAAATTGAATATGTAAAAGTTTTTCAGGGAATAGTACATGTGTCTAAAGAAGTCTACTTCTTCAAATTCTTACTCTTAAAAAGGAATTTTCTCTAGCTCTCTCAGAACGCATTTGAGTGGTAACACCTTGACTAAAAGAACTTTTCCTACACCAATCACCACTTTATCTTTAGAACCCAGAGCAGAGACTAGCACAGAATAGGTTCTTAATAAATATTTTTGGAATCAATGGAATCTTAATATTTATACATATAAAGTAGGTTTATTTCAGAAATTCAGTGAAGTAGAGTTGGAGGGTATGGTTGTTTGTTTTGTTTTTAACTTTCCAACAACTCTATCTATTGTCAGTCTATTACTGAACTATGGGCATCCTTATTCAGTGATTCTCAAATTTTAATATTCATATAATCACTTGGGAATGTTGTTAAAATGTCATTTGTGATTCAGAGGTTCTTGGATGAGACCTGAGATTCTACATTTTTAACAAGCTCCCAGGTGAGGCCAAGACTATTGGTCCAAGGATCACTCATTGAGTATCAAAGTCTTATAAGCAATGGATAGATGTGACTTTCAGATTTAAGTACTTAAAGTCACTTACAAGTCATAACAAGTAACAGAATATAAACACTATGCGCATGATGATTCTATTTTCTTACACACTTCCCTTCTCATTTACACAGTTGCCATTATTTTAGGACAAACTGAAAAGTGACATTTCTCACTGCTACTGAAATAATTGTCACATGGGATGTTAAATTCTTCTAGCTTCACTGGGGGACATACTGTGATGCTTTGTTTGAATATCTCCAACTGTCAATGTTTTTTCTATGACCTTTCCTATGAATTAAACACAAATAAACACATACTTAACAATTTGAAAAGGCAAGCTATCTTATAGTTAAGATTAGAATGGAAAAAGGCAGAAACATCCACATCAACATTTTTTTGGATTCATTCATCATCCTAGGATTTAAATAGATAACCATTGTCAAAATAAACCAATAAAAAAGTGATTCATTATATTTTGCAATGAAAAGGTCAGGCTCGATTCCACTCATTTCACACATGGAAAAAGGAGTTATGGAAAACTTTTAGATAAAGTAATCACTGTTTATTTATCAAATGTTCTTACAGTATTTAATTGGTTCTAAACACTAAGTAATATATGAATATTAATTTGCTAAATATGCATAACATCTCAACCAATATGTATTATTATTATTACCCCCATTTTATCAGTGACAAAACCAAGGCACAGCAAAGTTAAATATTCCAATCAAAGTCTCACATCTTTTTGATAGAGCAATCAGGATTCAAACCCAGGCAGTCGACTTCACAATCTGTGCTCACAAGCACTCTACCCCAGCCTGCCTCTATGATATTTTTTCTATGGAAAAAATATATTTTAAATTTCCACATACTTGAAATATATCTAACTATATTTTTAATTAACCTCAAAAACTAGATTCCTCCAGCAACTTACAATGTCACAAATAGAAGAACATCAGATAAATAACGAGGATATAGAATGATCAGGGCTACAAAAGTGCCAAGGGATGTGAGGCATAGTTTTTCTTCACCAGCATAATGTTCTGGGTTCACGTGAATTTTCACTGAGCAGACTCTGCTATGAGAAGCTAATCTACTATCTCTGCTACCAGATGATAGGTACACTTTTGTAGCTCTCTTGGATTTCAGAAATATATTTCTATTGTCCATTAGACACCCTCACTCACCTTTGTACAATGGTAAGAGAAAACAAACATAACAAAATCCCCCAGGAAAGTGTTCCTTCCCTCATAGTACTGTGTTGAATAGTGATATTACCATCTGCTCATTGATCCAATTAGGAACCTCAGAGACATCTCAACAAGTCCCCTTTTCGTCCATATTACATCAACCAATATTAATTGTACCTCAGGCAATACTCCATCAGCGATGTACTCATCATCTCTCCTCCGGACTATTACACTACATTTCTAGCGTCTCATCATTGTCACTTCTCCAATTATTCTTTGACACTCTCATCGGACTTGCTTTCTCTAAAACATACATAGACAGTGTTGCCACTGGCTAGTTAACAAAATTTAAGTAGTTCACTCTGCTTATAAATTTAAGCCCAAACTACTTAGTAAGGTATACAAAATCATTTCTAATTTAACCCCATAATGTGTTTCCAGGCATAGCCCCAACTATTTCTTTTCCAAGGAGCTACATAACTTCTCACTTCAACAAACTATGTCCTTAAAAATCTCCTTACTATATACTTTTTTGTTCTATCCAGAATATCCTTGTTCATAATTTTAGTTTGCGAGTTTTTATTCATCATTCAAGATGATTCCTCATACATGAAGCATTTTCCTGTTTCCTCAAGCATAATAACTTTACCACTCTGGTTTTCTATTATATTTTGAATATATTTTCTGAGTCACTCCAGATTATGGACTTTAGCACATAAGGAAGTCTCTCACAGTTTTTGGCACACAGGAGGAGCTTAGTAAACGTTTACTGAATAAATAAATGAGAACAAATCTTCAAGCTTAACCAATGTTTTTACATTAAGAATAAACCGTGTAACTTTTTAGATTTAAAAAAGTTACATAGTTAATAATATAAATATTAATTATACTAATTACATAATAGTAGGTGTTTCGTCTCACACACTCTATGTCAATGATTTCTCCAAGTTGACTGGAAAAGGATGTTATTTGTAGCAAGCACAAAAATGGAAGTAAATTATATTAACAGTTTCATAAATCCTCCAACTATCCTCTATTTCCAAAGTCATGCCTAACAAGAAGGGAGAATAAACTAAATAGTCAAGTGCAGAATGTTGTAGGCTGTTGATTGCCAAGAAAAAGGAAAAGCCAAAGCCACTCATGTTGAGTCCAACATAGATTTCATTACTAGGAATGTGCTAACAAACACCGTCACTGCTCTGGTCCTGCTGTAGGTGGTCTGTCTGACATGTGGAAGCTCATCTTTGGTTAAAACATACTGTACTGCTGCAGATATATGACTCTAAGATTTAGGCTTTCCTATGCCATCTGTAAATACAGGTGGTTCTTGCTTTGTGGCTATGATCACTTTCTGGAAAACCAACTGGAGAGAAAACAATAGCAAACATTATTTTCTCCACATTCACATATATTGCCATGTATATTCAGATGTGAAAGCTTATACGAAATATGGAAGGCTTACAAAGGTGAGGAAGTTTGCAGTTATCCTTTCAACCTCTAGATGGTAATGCTGCACTAGTTTGACATTTGCACTAAACCTCCCACTGCTGGACTTCCACCACGTTGTTCCCAGGGCAGCCAGAAACTGTGGAATGAGCACCCGATTCCAGACAAGGGGGAAGAAAATCTTTTATTTATGTATCTTGAGATAAGTAAAGCACAGATCTGTAGAGTAGTGAATGGCTGTACTTAAGAATAAATAGAGTTTTTACTGCTGTAAGTAGAGACACAATATTACATTACTATATTTTGTATTTTTGCTATTTTTATAATTATCATCATGGGAATTTTCAAACATACTCAAAAGTAGAGTGAGTGATGTAATGATCCTCCATATGCTCACAACTCAGCTTGAGCAACTACCAATACATGATCTATCTTGTCAATATTTACTCCTACCTACTTGCAACATGTTTTGATACCATGTATAAAAATGCATAAAAAATCTTATAATTCTTCCTAACAAAACACATTACTTGATATTAATATTTGAAGAGAAGATAAAGGGTATAGTAGATTATTAACCTTTGAAGAAAAGACTAGGGTTATGATTAATAAGAAGCAAGAGGGAAGGTTTTTGGCCCTATTTCTTGACCAGGGTGGTAAATATGTGGATGGGTTCACTTTGTTCTAATTCACCTAGTTAAAGAATTTTAATTTGTGTACTTTTATGTATGCATATTTTACTTTTACAAAAGGAGAAGGAAAAAAAAAAAAATGAAAGGCAAACAGTAAAGTGGCATGGGCCTTATAAATCCCGGCCTCTTGAATGAAAAAGGTTTACAGTATAAAGTAGCTCCTCCTTACTGACAACTGGAATCATGGTGAATAATAATGGAAAAATGATTTCAACTTACAAAGTTTAGAGAGAAATTAAAGACAAAATTATATTGTGTCAAAGCCCTACATTATGTTTCTTAACCAAAAGGTGAAAAGTAATCCTTGACTTTCATCTTATGAAATCCTCTTATCAGTTCAGAAAGTCATCATATTGATCATTCTTTAAATGGGAGATGTCATAACCGTAAGAGGAAGGTACATGCCCACTCACTTGCCTACACCTGTATCTACTGTGGTATCCTGCGAGCAGCCACTACCATTGGGGAGTATGAAGCTTTATGGGGAAAAAGGACCAAAAATACTTTACTTAAGTAAAATAATGTCGGAAAGTCCACCTCTTAGAAGCCCACCAGGAGAATAAATAATAAGATATGGGAAAAATAAAAGTGCTATAACCAAAAAGGTAAAAGGAAGTGAAGAAGATAAATCAGTAAGAGCAAAAGCAGAAAATGAGAAGGTAGGGAGAACAGAGTATGGAAGAAGCTATTCTTACTTGCCCCAGAAGCTTGCCTTTACTACTCCATTGATTTGACTCTTTTCTAAACTCCTGAAGTGCTGGAAGTGTTATTTTATGTCAAGAAAGGCAGAGAATACCTGCTTTAAATTCAGACAGAGCTTGATTGACCTCTTCAGGAAAATACCCTTATCTGTAAAAAGGGGTCAAGAATATCTGCTTTTCAGGGATATTTTGATTATTAGAGATAATATATATGATACAATACCAGAACATTAGTAACATCCATAATTATTATTAGATTATTGTCAAGAATTATTGACAATAATTATTGTCAATTAAGTTCTGTTATTGTTTTTATATGCTCATAGTATCTCTGTACCTAGAAATAAACTAATACTATAGCAGATATAAATAAATATTTCCAACTTGATTGACAAGTATGATTTGAGTACAAGCAGAAATAGCCTTAGAGATTGTATATGCTGCCTTTGACAGATATTGGAAAGTTTTCTCCAAAATATGTAAGATAAAAAAATATATATTTTCTTCTTCATACAGTGTTTCCATTAGCATATATGACTAAAACTCATTTTACAATTTACTAAGAACTAAGGAAGGTAAGTATAATACAAAATAAGTCATCTAATTCATAGATAGCAGATGTTACAATAACTTATACAGATATCTGATGGGAGACAAAGAAATGGATTGTTTCTTCTGGATTCAATGATGAATATATGTCACTTGTCCTTCTGTTTCTGTTCTAAGTTCAGCTACTAAAATCAAATAACACATGATTGACAGTAACCATGACCTCTCATCCTTCTCAGAAATAAATTCAATCCAATAGACTTCATTGAAACTGATTAATTAGAGGTGCTTATCTGAAACCAATATGGTTAAAGTAATAAGGTTTTAATACAGGATAGTGAGATATTAGAAAGAATACAGAGTATTGTAATTTAGTAGTATTAGGGAATTTTTGCCCTCTTAAAGCTAGGTTGTAATTACTAGATATTAATTTCACTTATGGGAAGGAACCACAAAGACTATTATAATCAAGCTTAGCATAATCTTTTTTTAGACATAAGATCATGTTAATATTATAAAACTCAGCCTGGGCATAATTTAGACCTATTTTAAAATGGCGATGAAAGAACATATGGCAAATCATGATACAGAAATTTACTGATTCATAGAAAGATCTTCTATCAACATTGTTACCTAATTAAATTAGTGATTTTCTTGAGCATAAAAAGAGTAGCCAGAGCATGTGGTTAAGCTGTAAAACACAATAGGACAGGGTTATCTTACCCATTTTAGTGGCTTTAGCAGTATTTGTTGTGGGGAATATTTTTTTATTATACTTGGTAAAATCAAACAAAACAATTAAGACCAAAATACCAAGAGTCTCAACTTACATATGCACCATATTAAAAAAAAAAAATTGTGCTAAATTTGGGTTCAAAAGATGCCCAGACTAGTTCTTGTGTTGCCATTTACTAGCTATTCAAACTATGTAAACCATTTTGCTTCTTGGAATCCATTTATTTAACCATAAAATAATGAGTTTGGGCCCCAGCAAATACTATCAAAAATTCTCAGCAGTTTTAACATTTTAAGATCACATTATCCTTTGTATTCTATTCAATGAGCCATTGCATCTATTTGTTCTAGAAAATCAAACATGAAATGGCAAGCGTTCTTCAATTCTAGTAGCCTGGAATCTAGTGTCCTTGTCCTGGTGATGTGGTGACAACAGGAGTGGCATAAAAAGAGAGACAGACAGACAGACAGAGAAAACAGGTATGATATCTTTGTACATTTCTATGAACAGCCACAATTCTAATAACAAGCACCTGAAAACACCTTTGAAAGGCAAATGTTTGCTAATATGTGTAAGAATGAGGCTAGTGGAAATGAAACTAGATGATTTTTAAGAAACACAAAAGAAATTCAGTAAGAAAAACTTTCCTGAATATCAGTCCCTTTAATTAACTTCTTTTAAGTAATAATTACTGACTGCTGCTTACATACCTGCATTCTCTTTTTTGATAAACAGAATATTTCACTAGAATGAAAGGTTCTAGGTCAGATAGAATAAATTAAAAACTAATCTTCAATACTCTCCAAAAGAATAGCATTAAGTGAGTTACACAGTACATTAGAATTTCTTTTGAATTAACAAAAAACATACATCTTTCAGTTAAGTTTTGAGAAAGTATACACAGCATATCATAGCAAAAGGAAACATAGCAATATGAAAAGAGCAATAATAATAGCTAGCAGTGAGCTAGTGTTTAATTACATGCCAGACACTGTCCTACTGCTATATTATTTCATCAAATATTCATAGCCATACCATGACACAGACACTAATAGTATCCCTGTCTTACAGATGTCGAAGCTGAGGCAGAGAAAGATCAAATGCATTGATTGATGTCCTACAGAACGGCCCAGCCAGGACTTGAACACGAGACTCCAACCATCACCCCGTGCTGCTTATCAGTGAAGTGGTGTCAAGTCGCATAGTTCAAAATATTCTTTAGTTTCATTTTCTTCATATATTCTATTGCCTCAGTCTTATTTTTTCTTCTCATTAAAAAACTTAATCAATGAAAGGAAGTATCACAACACATGTGATAGGCACCTTAAATGTTCTTGCTAAAATTTTCAACCAAGAGTGAATGCATTAATTTAATTTTCGATGGAAGACTAATTCTGCAAGGTATTTTACTTTTTGGGGGATATTTTATTTTTAGTGTAAGAATTCTCTGACACAGTACAATGCTCATTGTTTCATGTCAATCTGAAAATCAAGTGGTTCTGTACTTAACTTCTGCATGTTTGGCCTTGGGAAACATTTATGCAAGAATTTTAAAATATGCTGATATTGGACTCATCAAATCAGTAATTAAATGAAACAGAATTTTGTTTTGAGGTTTGTCTATAAAATTTCTGCAGACAGAATCAGATTTACTCATTTAACTATACTTAGAAATCCTCAAAAATATACTATGTTTAAATATTTCATATATTAAGAATCTATTCATAGTATGTTTTCTTAAATATTAAACAGATTCTGCTTACATACATCCCTGTTTCAAATTAGTCTGAAAGGTAAGTGTGATGGCCTCATTTCCTGTCTTACTCCTATCTTGGATAAAAGATCTCTCCCCTAAGATCACAAATGCAGACATGTAATGAGTTTCTCTCTGATCAATAACCCCCATCCCTGGTTTGAGTGAGTGTTCAGAGGAATTTAATGTGTGATCTTTGCTTGAAGTATTTATTTTTGATGGAACTAGGAGAAAAGTCGCCTCTTTTTTAAAATAAAATAGTTAATTTAAATAATTTTCAAAGTAATATAGGTAAAGAAATTTAAAAGTTAAAGTTATAATGAAAAACACCAGTTTCCTTACCTAGCCCAATTCATGCTTCCCAGTGACCATATTTTTCAGTGCTTTTAGCATTTTTCTATTACTTTATGTCTCCATATTTCTAAGTTACATGTTTATGCTCTTATTTTAAAATTCTGAATGTTAGATAACATCTATTGGATGCTTAATATGAAAGATAAATATTTAAATATCTTACACTCTCTCATTCACAAATACTTTCCTTTCTCCATTCAACCAATACAGTATTGTGATACAACCAGGTCAGGTTACTATCGAGTGTTTATGCTGTATTACGGTTGGCTAAATGTTGCTTATAACTGAGCTGGACTGTTTATTAGTATTATTTTTCTGGTATGACTTTTTCCTCCCTGCTTTGCCCTATTTTTCACATTTTACTTTTTAAAATAATGTGATACCAAACCTACTGCTTAAAACTGTCTTGATTATCTACCTTTTTTCCCCTAGATTTATCCCTTTGGAGGACTGCATTCTCCTGCTCCAATTTGGACTAGTTATTTCTCTAAATCTATTATGTGTTCTTGGGATTTCCAATTATTATTTATCATTATCTTAGAATTCTCTTCTCTTCTTTCCTGTGATGGATCCCCTGTTTCCTGAATCCACCGCTCTCTGTTTCTTGCTTCACTATTTTTTTTTTGGTGGAGGGTGTCTCAGAACATCTTCCTGAGAAAGATACACATGAAGTAAATTTTGGAAATACAGCATATATGAAATTGATCATTTCACATGATTGGAAAGTTGGCTAAGAATATAATTTTAGTACAGAAATCATTTTCTTGGACAATTTTGAGAACATATGCTGTACATCCCAGAATTATAAACCCACTACTTTGCATCCGCCAGTGTTGCTGGTAAAACAGCTGGGTTCATTTTGTTTCTCTATCCTGTTGTGTGATCTGCGTTATCTCTCGGGTCATAGACATGACCCAACTATCTCTTGGTTGGAAGGTGTGATGCTAATGGCTAGTAGTCATTTTATCAACCACATTCATAGTGTGGAGTAGTAGGCAAGAAGAGGGTTCTGGAAACCAAGGATGGTAGCAGAGAATGGGAGCAAGACACAATCAGAAGCAAGGGCTGGAAAATGGAGAGAAAGAAGGAGCAGGAGAATATTTTTAAAACAGATCTTAGTATAATCTATTTAGGCTTTTTTTAAATGCATCAATGACTGCTTCATTAAAATCATTTCTCCTTTCCTAGAGTTCCATGTATACTTACTAGTAACATGTAATTATATGTTAAACTATTCATATCACTGTCCTCAGTACTCCTGTTGTTTGTATTATTCGACAGTTACTGAGACAAAGGTAAAGATGTCATGTTCCCATGTCTCTATCAGTCTTCCCTTTTGTTCCCAGAAATGTTTGCTTAGTTTTGTTATGTAATTCAGTGCTTCAAATAGTTAATGTCCCATATCTGGATGATAGCTCACATTTATTAATAAAAGGGTAGCCTCTTGTTCCTATTTGCCTTGAATTTGTCCTGAATTCAACTTTGTTTGCCCTTAGCACTCTTCATCCCCTTGCCAATTTCCTTTGCCTTTTGCCTTGTGGCCTTTTTACTCTGAAGCTTTACACGTTCCATTACACCTTCAGTGCCTACACCTTCAGTGTCTGGCTCCTGGTGGGCACAGTCAGTGTGTTACAAAATACATCAATATAAGTTTTAGTCACTTTGTGAGCTTTCAGTAAGCTAGTGTTCCTGTTAATATTTATATGCACACATCTCATTACAAAAAACGACTAGCATATATGTCTTGAGTTAGAACTATATATGTACTATCTCTTTGTATACTTTAAAATTGATAAAGTTTGTAAAAAATTCAATATAAGCCAGTATATATTTACTGAGTTCAAAGTGAGGTTAACTTACTTAGATTGTGAGTAAACCCTACAAAATCGCTTGACTTTATAGAGTCAAATATAAGATTTCAATTGGTGAATTGATTCGATTGAGTCCCTAGCCAACACCTATTTATGTTTCAAAATTACTTTCTTTGTTCTCTGCACTTGTACAGCTCCTGGCATCTAATGTGCAAATTACAACGTATTTAAATACAACTAGACTTTCAGTATATGAGCTTTATCAGTCTTACCTATATATTTAGCCATCATTAATAGGATCATCACTTCACTTTGTGAAATAGCATCTATGTGTGTGAAATAAATAGCACAGACTGGACCCTAGTTCATTAGTTAAGATAATGTCTTACAGCCACCGTGTGGAGCCAGGTGAAAATGGAGACTTGCATCTCTTGTTACAGGAAGCTGGAGTCTTTTTAACGTCCATATGCACCTTTACAATCTTTGCATTCATTTCTCTTTTCTGGATCCTTCTCTTTCCAATAATTGTGCCTCTTATCCTTCTTCAGACACATCACTTTTTTATGCCTTGCCACATTTCTCAGTTTGCATAAAAATCAGAAGATTTGGTAATACCAAGCCCAAATGTCAACAATTAGCTGGAGCTAAGCAGGAGCTGACCTCTGAAGCCACTCTTCATTTTGCCGTATTTTATTCCCTATACACTTCATTTATTTACATTATCATCATATGCCTTTAGGTTGTTGAGTTCACATCAGTTACGGCATATATACCAGGCTGGTGTTTGGTCAGCTCATCCTCAAAAAACTTCTTTATATCAACACTTGCAGGACTTTACTTATTACAAATATTTTCTATGCCTCTTTATAGTGTGTGAGATTTGAAAATAGTTATATGTAAGCAGAAATCCTCAGGAAAATCCCTCTTGAGGGCTCTGTGTCTTCTAAGCAAATACAAACATAGTTTTTGATGAGTTTCTCTTTCTAGTCATCAGAAGAACCCTTAAATTGGTTGATGCTATAGGTCTTAAGTCATTAACAAGTGGATGCAGTTGGGTTAAAATACAGAAGTTGAATTTGCAGACAAGTGTGATCTAAGAAGATTGTGGTTGGTTATAGTGATGTCACCTTATTTAGAGGTTAATTGTGCATAAAAATACTTGGCTAATCTTGGTAAACACCATAACTAGACCAGTTGGCTACATAAAAGGCCCTTCCTTTGATACCTTTCCAAGGAAAAGCTAATGCAGTAAGGCAAGCACTCTGGTCCATGCTTGCCCTTCTCTACTGCTGCAACCTGCTGGGACTGACTGTCTCTATCCTCATCAGAGGAGTCAAAGCTGGATTTGTCAGGAACTCGTAGCTTGTCAGAGAAATACTTGGATTGGAAAGAATTGAAACTTTTACTTCTTCCCAGGTTTAGAACACTCTCCCTTCATTTTAATAGAAGTGAGAGGTGGTGATATAAAGAGTAATTTGGTTTTCCACACATCTGCTACTTCCATGCTCCCTGTGACTGGAAAGGACTCACTTGATTAGAGAAAATGAGCCTCTTTTAATTTATAAGTAGAACATACATCTTTCACAATCAGTTGATATTTTTTCAGGTACATATGATTATTTGAAGACACTACCGAGCTAATGTGTGACCTCCTACTAAACAGTCATTAAAAATTTCAAATCTGAAAATTCACCTTATGGCCAGCAATTTGAAAATGCTGTGAAATACTGGTTAAGTAACATGGAAAGTTTATTTTACATAATTAAACTAAGGAAATATAGAAGAACTAGACAAAACCTCTTTTGAATTTTGTTAACTACAGGTTTATAGAACTGGGCTGCTTATATAGAATGGGCTTTTTAAGTAAATTGGATGAATCAGTAAATGGTGTTCAAAAGATTTGAAAAAAAATAGACTACTTATTTTTTCTGCCTGGCAACATAGATATTTTCAGATCAATGCTAACTGGGGCAAGTGACTAAGTAAGTTTCTAAGTAGAGCCTTGGACCAAGGTGATGCTGTGTGGTAAAAATTATATCCAGAATGCTTTAGGGGGATAATTCTATATACATAACTAGATCTTTTTTAAAACTCTAACTCTGATCCTTTTCTTTTTTTTTACCGTCTACATTAGTATGTGCATTGCTGGTACGATTTCACAAGTTACAACGTTCCTTCATGTCCTCTGATTTAATAACCCTGAGACTTACTTGTCATTTCAACCCGTTTAGAGCAAGAGGAAAAGATAACTGAAATGTATTTTTAAATACACTCTCATCAGACATATGATGAATCCCAAAGTAAAACCATGTTCATGTGTTCTATCTTTGCTAATAAGATTCCCTTGGAAAAAACAAACAGAATAGTTCAGTAATTTAAAAAACTGGCACATTATTGCTTTAATAGGAACTGTGAATATTTTATCACCATAATCCCCAATGAATAATTCTGCTTTGTTACTTTCCCTTTGAGGGGAACAGTACTTGAAGTTATGATATGTGGTGATAGACTCTCTGGAAAACCTTTAAAATTCCTCACCAAGTGACTCTGAAAATCTTAGGTAGTCTCTTCAGAATATTAAGAAATAGTGTTCACAATGCGGAGCAATTATTTGTCAAAATTTTCTAAATATTGAGATTAGCTTATTGTGCCCTATTTTGAATTTGCATTTTATCCTTTCAGTTGTTTCAAATCTGTTGTATATTAACTAGCCTTTTTTTTAAATCTCTAGGATTTCTTTATTAATAGCATATCTCTGCCTTTTGTTATAATGTCATACACTCTTATTCACACAATATTTTCACCAAAGATACTTAATTGAGTACCTACTGTGTATACAGAACAGTGGCAAAGTAAGTGATGGTCACCTAATATTACCTGTGCTCCCCTACATTTTAAAAAATGCCTTGTAGTTAGGTAAAAGTTAGGAGACTAGTTCCAGCTAATATGTGATAGCCAAAATGAATTATGCCATTCTTTATCAAATATTATTAATTGCTGATAAGAAACCTATATGTTCTTTTTTTTTTTTTTTCTTTTTTTCCTGCTGCATCAACCTTGAAAGCCTGGGTCTGGAAAGTACAGCTACTGTGGACTATCCTGATTAATTAAAAAACTGATATACACAGCATAATGAAATTAGAGCAAAGGAAAAATTATAGAACAAATAAGGTTACTCAGGAAATAATACATTAGATACATACCTTGATATTGTGCTTGCTTGCCAGAGGGAGGCCTTAAAATTCATCCTAAATTTGTAAGTAGTGAAAATGTGTGAAAAGGAAACATCATTGGTTACTTGCATCCATAGGATAAAAGTAAACCAGTTGATTGGGGGAAGACACCTATTACTGGTATTAACACAGACAGAAAGTTCTCTCGGCATTTTCATAGACAGGATACAATGACCTAAATGAACCTACTTACCCCTCAATGCTATTTAAATGCAGAGCCATGTACTTTTACAGTCAGAGGGGATAATTTTAAAATTTACTTTGATTATGTAAATCCTCCAGATGATTCTTGAGTTTCAGTTAGGTCAGGTTTCATTTTTATTTATTCAGTATGAACTTGTCAACATCATGCAAATATTTCAACTTTCAATATGTTATATTACAGGCATAAAATTCTACTTTAAGTACTTATAGAAATATATTTTTATGTCCAGTTGATTTGTATTGTGTAAAAAGTGTAACAGAGTTCAAATAAGAGAATTTCCTTAAAAACTATAAATTAAATTATCTTCATTACACTGAGAGTTGTGCATTAAAACTTCCATCTTTCTAGTGTGTTTACTATCAGGAATATTAGAGGAACATAATGTAATTTGAACTGTTAATATGTGCTAAATTTCTCACAAATTCATCTAAAAATTGCTAAATATTTCTGTGCTGTTATGAAAAATATATTTTACGTCTGATTCTTTTTAGTCACAGCATTTCTGTTTATATGAACAAAATCTTGGTTGAAAATTTAAGATTCCTCTCTTTTCTTCCGTTTCCTTCCTTCCTTGTTTTTCTATAAAGCTATTTTGCCAGTTTTATTTCTAATTAGTTTCTTTTGGCTTTGCTTGTTTGTTTGTTTGGTTTTGTGAGACAGGTTCTCACTCTGTTGCCTGGACTAGAGGGCAGTAGCATCATGATAGCTCAATGTGACCTCAAACTCCTGGGCTTAAGCTATCCTCCCACCTCAGCCTCTCAAGTAGCTGGGACTAAAGGCATGCACCACCATACCCAGCTCAATTTTCTATTTGTGTGTGTGTGTGTGTGTGTGTGTGTGTGTGTATGTGTGTGTGTGTGCAGAAAAGGTCTTGCTATGTTGCTCATGCTGATCTTGAACTCTTTGGCCTCAAGCGATTCTCCTACCTGGGTCTCCAAGAGTGCTGTGATTATCGGCAAGAACCACCAAACCTAGCCTCTAATTAATTGTTAAAGAGAAACATTAAGAAACACATGGAGATGTTACATTTTTTGGAAGCATATTATCAATAAGGAAAACATTATCTTTCCTAGAAAACTTTGCTGTGCAAAATTAAGAGTTCATAGGCATTTTCTAGAAATCAATGATCCATGAGAGCAAAACATGTACACAGGATTTTCGGTAAATATAAATACCAAAGAATAAAAGATGAGAGCAACATGGTTTTCAGCTGCAATTGTATCCTCTTGAATTTTTTACCTTCCTTGGAATGTAAAAAGGAATGATATTTTTACCTTCCTTGCATAAGTAAGGTTTATTAAGCACATGAGATAGATCTACTTCACCAAACAGCAAAATGTGTCTCTATTATCACTTGCCTGAAAGAAAAGTGTCATTATATGTCCCATGTGGGCTTTATTCAAAAGGAAAGTAGTGTCAATCCAACTTAACTTAGGTATTTTATAAAATTGAGAAGTTAGTGGAATGTTCAGAAGTTCAATGGAACAAAATGTACTAGTAATTGTCAATAAAAAAGTTTAAGGATTGAAATATGCATAAAAACACAGTGTAATTATTTCTACAACCCTTTTAACCCCAATTTAAATATTCTAACAAACTTCCAATTTTTTTTTATTTTCAGATATTCTGTGCCAAGTATATTTGAGTTCAATTGTGGTGGGTCCATTATCCTATGATCAGAATAGTTTTATCATCTTTTACCAGTTTGGAAAATGTACTTCACACATTGAAAATAGTTTTTCACAGGTATATTTCACACTTAGACAGTTACTCCAAAGAGAATTGGCACATGGTAGTCATTTATAAAAATTCAACACTACTTAAAATGGAAAGAAATTAGTAGGAAGTTCAACTTAGTGATTGTGAAGTATAGAATATTAAATCAACTAAATACAAAAGAATTAAAATACAACAATAAGACACAGTTACCCTGACCCTGTAGTATTTTTTAAATGCTTCTGATTGTACATCAGGGGTGATTATGTACTCAAAACTTTTTTTTAATATTGTCTGACCACACATCACTTTTAAAAAACAATTTATTTTTCCTTTAGTTGTAAAGCACTTTTCTACTTAAACTGCCACCATTTCTTAAGTATTTTAGTTGCCTAGGAAACATACAAAGGTTTTGCTGCAATGGAAGGAATTCATTTAACCATCAAATTCCCTCTGTAAGCCAGATTCATCATTTCTATAGTGTAGAAGTCTTCAACAGAATACTGGACTGCAGCCAACCCGCTTGTTACCGTATCGCACTCTCTTTAGAGTGAACTGGGTCAAACCTGTGTTCAGAGACCTTAAGCAGAGTTGTGATCCTCGCAATGTGATCCAGAGTGTCATTTCCCTGAGATTCTAAAGTCTATGAAACCAAATATCTATATTGTTTCTATTAATCTAATCTGTTATCTGGCTAAAAAGAGTAGCCCACATTAATACCGGAGAAGGATCACTTTGTTCCCCTTTCACTTTCTGGAAGCACATTAACTCTTTTGGGAAACTAGGATTTGTTTATCACATTCAGAGTGATAGTCTACAGATTCTTTGGCTCTGGGTGAATTTTGTGTATTAATATTTGTGTACCTTTGATGTGGAGGAAAAATCATAGGCTTTAGATCATACATAATGATTTATTGTGGTCACTAGATATTTTACCAGGGGCGTTATTCAGGGAGAACTTAATCTCTGTAGCTCTCAGATTCCCCCATCTAGAAAATGATAACAACAACATTTAAATGCAAAGGTTATTGAAATATACTTAATTTATATAAAATTACCCCTTCTGTGTTTCTTATGTCAGGGAATAGTGTCACCATCTTCCTGGTTCACAGATAAGAAATCTCAACCAATCTTTTACATCTTTCCCCTTATCCTTTATATGCAGTGAGTCATCTAATCTCTCTAATTCATTGTCATTGCTATTTCCAAAACTGGTATTTATTTGGTCTCCAAGTCTAAGTCTGGGCCACTTCAATTCTCAACAATGATGCCAGCTAGTCTTTCTAATCCCTAATAGCTGAGTCAGTTACATAATTTTAGTGACTCCACATAAATCTTCACATTTCTAGTAAGGCATTCAATGCTTCCCTTTCCAAAATTCCTGGCTATGCCCTTCCTCCTACAGACTGATAAATAAACACACGCCAATCTGGCTACATTGAATTTTTTGTAGTTACCTTAATACTCCATGCTTTAGTTCTCATGCCAATAACTCTGCATCGTAATCATCTACTTGGAAATTCTAGATTCCAGAACTGACCAGTCATTACCTATGTTTATTTCCACAACAGAAACATTACCTTGGCCATGAAGAATTCTTAAAACACAACCTGAATTGGATATTTCTGCTTTTCATGTAGTAAAATAGGATAAAATAATAATTATGCCTTGTTCATCATCATATACCCATGTCTAGTTTTCATGTGACACATATGGAATATTTAGTTTGCATAAATAAATTTCTTAATCACCAGAGCAGTATATTTCATAGTAGGAGATCTCATATTAAAAGAAAGTTGAGACAAGTATGTATGAGAAAGTGATTGGCACAGGCAACCCTAAGATATCTCTTTCTATTAATTTACATGAGTAAAAGAAATGGAATGGTATTTGTCAAGGATGATGGGCCCTATTCAAAACGCAAAACGCAAATAATGGGACTACTGTTGTTTTAATAAAGGCCTCTGAGAGAATGTTTCTTAGGCTCATGGTGTGGATGTGCGGTGTGGAGCGGAGCGGAGCGAAGCGGGGAGAGGAACAAGTCTCTCCATTGTCCCAGGAGCACTGAGTTTCTAAATGAGTTGGAGAGGAAAAGTGGCACCCATATTAGGATTACTACTGTGAATATGATCACATTCGTATCACAGGCTAGTAAAGGCTTGAGACATTGGTAATATTTTTTAATAATAGTCACACAAAGAG
Organism: Avahi laniger; assembly: GCA_963575035.1. Classification (NCBI taxonomy): domain Eukaryota; kingdom Metazoa; phylum Chordata; class Mammalia; order Primates; family Indriidae; genus Avahi; species Avahi laniger. Next base: position 25,351 of record CAUYSK010068345.1, on the reverse strand, counting down.
AGGCCATGTACATATATTGTGACCATATTCATTTTGCTTGCCTTTATAATTTCTTTACAAATGATAGAAACAATGAAGTTTCAAGTAGTGGCTGCCAGGCATTATCCTCAATTTAAATATCCTTTGTTTGTTTGGTTATTATTAAGAACATTCTTATCAGGTAGAATGTCCATTACTGTCCTTTTCAAAACATTAGTTAAACATCAAGGATCACATGTATGCCTTAATAACTAAGTGATTTTGGGTGACAGAGAATATTTTTCATTAAATTTAATTTTATTAATAAACATTCATATGTTCATTCCCTAATTTTCTTGTCTCAGTTATAACACATTTCCAGGGATGTGACTATATAGCTCATGCTTCCTTCCCTCCTTTCCTCTACAGTTCCTTACCACAATAAATGCCATGTAAATAATATGATTGATAAGGCTCATGCTTCACTTCAAGTGGGAAGCCCTAAGTTTTTGGAAAACAAATTCATGCACATCTTCAGCGGATTGATTTTAACTCACTGTTCTTTCATAGTCATATGTCAAAAACGGATGACATATTATCAGATTAACAAAGCACCGTATTAACAGAGGTACAGTGTTGAACATGTTTCATCTACATCATTTATAGGTCATAATTCATCCCAAATGATAAGATAAAATCTTTAGTAATGATATTTTGGGTGATAGTCATCCTATGGAATTCAAATGATCCATAGCCATTCAAATGGCTGACTCTAATTAGAAGTTAACATAACAGAAAGAAGGGTCCTAGAAGAGTATTCCTCAATTATTATCATTTGCCAATGAGAACATCAAAAATAATAATTATATCATAAGCAAAAGAGAGACTTTATCCATCTTAATAATATTAATCACAAGTTTAGTCTACCAAGGAGATTTTAAAATACAATTTCAAAACTTTCATTAAAGACGGTAGATGTCATTCTCTACTTTTATCCTGGATGGACGATTTCCTAGATTTGTTATAGCTTTCTCATTTATGTGACAAATAAGGATACATATAAAATGCTAATAAAATCAAGATACATATTTTGAGTAAAATCAGGTCTTCCAAAAATATTCTCAAGTTCAACTGGAAGGAAAATACCAAGAACTTTACATGTCTATGAAACTAAAAAGGTAGAAATAAATGATGGCCCCAATCTTAGTCAAAAGAATAAAGTTTCACACAATTTGCTGAAAAAAAAATGAGAATTAAAAAAAAGAGGAATTAGCTAAGGAATGGTACAAAGAAATAAGAAAGTTTGTCAAAGTTATATTTAACAGCAAAAGTCCTGTAAGCATACATGATGAAAATTTATAAACTATAAAAAAATGAATATATAGTCTCTAAATTTGTCAGGGAAAAAAACTGCTTCTTCGTCATAAAGAGATAAATTTGAATTAAAATAAGTTCCAAAGGATAATCTTATTTTAAATGCAATGTTAAATTGCTGTTGTTTCTTAAACCATAATTTAAACTCTCATTCTGTATCCTAAATGTGGGCTCTCACTGGGATTCTAACGTCAGTCTCGGTCTCAAAGATCTGCTTCCCTGACTTCTCCTCTCTCTGTTTATAATACAAATGGCTCACAGTGTAATTTCTCCTTTCTCCACTGGTATCACTCACCATTCCTAATCTTGTGGGCTAATATTCAACCTAACATACTCCATTCTCACATATCTACACATTAGAATATTAGGTGTCTTTCAAAACTAACCACAAGTACCACTTTCTTCAAAAAGCTTATTACTCCAGACAAAAGTGGGCTCATTCCCTTTTTAATTTTAAAGTTCTCTGTGCCTCTCACTGGGAAAACATTGTACACATTCTCATGTTCTGGTTATATATGTGGTCTGTGTGTGTATCTTATGTCTTCCACTAAACTTCAGCTCCTTAAGAAGAATTAGAGTCTAATTAATGGTTATTTTTTCCTGTAGCCTCTAGCACTTGTTCTTCACAGTGGGTCGCTTAAATCTATGAATGACAGAAACATATCTCATTCATTTATTCAGCAAAAATATATCTATATGCTGAAAGAACAAGAATAAAGAGGATACATTTCAGTGACGGTAATGTAAATAAGTTAGAAGAATATAAGGTCTAAGGTTGCTTTCACTCTGTTTCCCAAAAATAAAGGGATATCATTATAGTGGAAAATGTAGAGCTTTTTGTCGGAGACCTGGTTTCCACTTAAATGCTATGTGATCTTGAGAAAATTAATCTCTCTAAGCTTCAGTTAATTCACTTATAAAATATAGGTAATACTTATGGTTTATTGTAAAGGGAAAATTACAAATATAGAAGTGTTTAGCTTAATGTCTGACATACAGATGGTTATTACAAAAGAAACGAACATTATGAGATTCTTTTGTGGGGACAGATAGGTAGCCGATACTGTAAACACCTCTTTTCTTTAAAGTATAGGACAATATATCTTATGATTATAACAGATAATTAAAGTTTTACACACGAAATAATACTGGCAAAGAGATCACATATTCTGTTTATTAAAATAACATCTTTCATATAATTATTTAATTAAGTTGGCATAATTCTTTATTTTTGGATTTTTTTTTCATTTTTCGTTAAAAGAAATAAAAGTACACTGACCTAATTTTTTGAATTTAAAAACCTAAAGCATGAAATTCGGTTTTTATTTAGCAAGTGATTTTTATTATCCAGAATGCAAAACATATTGGATATGATAAAATATATAAAGATCAGACCCGAGATTTATAGTGAGTTTGTATTTTCAACTTACAGTGGGTGGAAGAACCACCCACACAGACATGTAGAGAGACCTTATATAGCCCAAAGGGACATATTTTTCTGTAGAAATAGGAATTCTCCCTCTTTTCCACATTATTATGCGTGAATATTTTCATCTCCTGGTTCCCTTATATTTTAGCTTAACTAGTGTCCTGAAGAAACCTCCTTTTCTTGTGTTCACCTCTTCCTTCATCATCGGTCTATGTCATATAGGGTTGAGGGTGTGACTTAGGTCTGGAAATAAAAAGCATTGTATTTTTTGCCCACAAGGACTGTGCACATGAAATGAATCAGAAAATCATAGGCCCGGGAACCAAGTTCACAATATTGGAAGGAAGGGAAATTTTCTCATCCTGCTTAAATCTGAATTTAGGAAGCTGTGGCCCATCATTTGCTAGCGGCCATTTTGCTACCTTGCAGTGTTTCAGAATACAGCTCTAATACAAGAAAACAGAGACAAAAAAACCAAAAACAAACAAACAAAAACAAAGAAGAAGAAGAAGAGAGAAGAGAGACAACGTTGTGGTAGGAAAAACAATGGATCCCTAAAGAAAAGATATCCTAGTCCCTGGAAGTTGTGAATATGTTACGTTAGGTCTAAAGGGGAATTAAGATGCAGATGGAATGAAGGCTGCTAATCAGTTGACCATAGTCAGAAGATTATACTGTTGGCTCCAATATAATTAGAAAGGTCATGAAAAGATAGAAGAGGGAGGGAGGAGTGTCGGTGTCAGAGTAATACAGCATGAGAAAGACCCCTTCAGCCATTGTATGAAGGTGAAAGGGGACACTGAGCTGAGGAATGGAGGTGGCTTTCAGAAGCTATTAATAGAAAAAGAAAAGAAAAATTAATTATTCCCAAGAATTTCCAGAAACGAACTTAGCCCTGCCTACGCCTTGATTTTAGCCCAGTTTGAGATCCATTTCGGACTTAGCGGTTTTAAGCCGCTAAGTTTGTACTAATTTATTTCAGAGATAATAGGAAACAGAGTCCTCTAACTCTTTGTAAGAAGTCTCCAATAATGCCTATGGTCTTTTCAGTGACATGAGTCACAACTTTTTTCTTGTGAGGTTGGTGTCCTGTAGTTTACCAGTTAGGCACTAAGGTAAGCAGAGATTAAGGAACAGGCTTTATTGGGGCACTGTACGAGTCAGGATTCAGTTAGGCCAAAAGGCCTGGGCCTCCTTGTCTTCATTAACTTCCCACTGTGAGGCTTATGGGGCTGGCTGGACATAGTAAGAGTAGGTGTTCTGGGGAGAGACCTGGTCTCATCTCTCCATCTGGGCTAAGATACTGAGGATCAGCTTCATCAGGACTTCTCCTTTTGCTGACCTCTGAATAGTAAATTTCTCCAGCTGTTATTTAAACCATGCTTTGTGTCATTGTACAATTCACCCTGAGAAACTGGCACATGACAGGTAGAAGCCTCAAAAGGACTCACCTTGTATGGCAGCTTACACATTTGAGGCCATTTCTGTCATTTCCAGCTGAGCTAGTCATTACTAATACTTGGTGAATACAGCAAAAATGGGATTTTTGTCTTCTTAGAATTTTTCAAGCATTGATCTTAAATTCTCTGGAATACACTGGGAACTTTATTCATTTATACACTCATTCAGACAACACAATTCATTAAGCATAGGATTATAATCTACAGGATGAAAACATCATAAATATTATTTCTCTTCTCAAAGACTTCATGGATGAAAAGGGAAAATGGGTACAGTAGTAGGAATTACAGTGTATTATAATAAATGCTATAATATGAGTATTTGTAAGGTAAGAGAATAAGAAGATAACAGAGGGAAGTGTGATTAAAAGACATTAGCTATATATAGAATCTGGACTCAACTATAATTATTCTTTTCTCAAATGGGAAGGAAGTACATCTTGAGATAAAATGATTAAAAAGAAATACACTTCCTGACTAGGGAATACACGTCTGCATTTCTTGGCAGGAGGAACAGCTAAATATGTCAACTCAAGCAGAGACTTGACTATAGTAGGTGCTTAATCAATAATTGTGGAATGAATGTCTAAATGGATAATTAGAAAAAAATAAATAAAGCTGATTGTGCTTAAATGATCTTACTAATCACCACTGCTAATAAACACATGCATTTTGAAGTAATTTATAATTATAGTCAGAAATACAAATCTTCTATTAAATTTAGCTGTGACAAATAACATGCTATAGTGACAAAAAGAAACCAGAGGCTTTGTGTTAAGAAAACTGACTTTAGACATCAACCAAACTGGGTTTGAGTCCTGCCTATTCTGCTTATTGGTCACTGTAACTTTGGTCAAGTTATTCATACTTAACCTTGCTAAGTTAGTTTCTTTCTCTCTAAAAGATAAGATAACATTGGAACTTATTCTTTAGGAAGTCTGAGTATTAAAGGAGGAAGAGAATTTGAAATTCTAAACAGAAGGCCTAGAATTTAGTAAGCACTCAGTAAATGTTAGCTTTAATACTAACTAATAATAAGCATTATCCATATGAAAAAACTTTTAAACATCAAATGAGGTTGTATAGAAGTTGAAAGATTTAATCTGGAAAAATATTAGCTCCAATATAACTATTATTATAAGAGATCCCATTGGAGTAATAATTTCTTGTGATTTTGACCGATATGTTTATGTCAGAGAAATGGAACATGGCCAAAGATTTTCAAGTAATTGTATAAAATTGCTCCTGTTATGTAAAATTAATTGAGGGCTTGCTTCAGCAGCTGTTATGTGTACATAGAGGCTAAAAACCCTATTAAACAGAGTGATAACCATATAATCATGTTTTTCACATATAATTTTCTGCTATCGCAATGAAAGGTTTACAAATAACAGTGACTCGTTTAAATGTTATTGACACAATGAAATTCTCCCCGTTTAAGAATTACTCCTTAGGAATAGATTTTGCATTTTGGAAATTAGATGATTTCTTATCAGAATGCTATTTTAATGTAACATTACAAACAATTTTTCAAGACATCTGATTCAACTGATATCTGTTCAAGCTAAACATCTGCACTGGCCAAATCCACACACAGCAATTTGGCATCACCCTGTTTCCTTTTTCACACAGCCAAGAACTCTTCTATAAACACTTACGTAGTGGAAAAATATTCAATTTATATTCTATTGTATGCTTTATGTTGCAGTTGTCTGTTAATATCTCTGCATTACAGATAAAGAAATCAACACTCAGATGGTTGAAAGATGTACAACCAAAATCATAGCCCACAGCTTTAAACTGTGCTGACTCCACACCCTTGACTATCTCCACATCACACGTCATTGTTTTCACCTCCACGTCATTATAATCAATACACCATAAAGTACTTTGCAATATCATGCATTCATGTTAGTTTTTAAGTTTCCTTGTGAAATTTTAGATTTTTGGCAGCTGTCTCTTCCAGATTCTTTCTTTTTCTTATCTCATTTGACTTTGAGGACAGACACCTTTGGAAGAAGAAAACAAGTGGAGCTTACCATTGCTGACAAAGGCTGTTTTGATCTAACAATTTGTTATTAATTAAGAGAATCTATACATTATACAGTCAATTCAGAGCTAATATTTAATGAGCCTGAGTTAATTTTCTCTTTTTCCTTTAGATGACTTTATGTGGCTCACAATTACAATTAAATTTTGGATAATTTACCCATTAGGAGCAAATATGGAAAATAAATATAGTTCTACCTGTAAAGGACTCAAATACAGTATAGCCCAAATACAATGCAATTTTATATATGTATATTATTTAATATGCTATGTATTTTATTTAATTAAATAAATGCAGATAAGGACATGAACATTCAAAATGGTTAAAAGACTTATACCCCAAATCATAGCATGTGGTCTTAAACTCTGTTGCACCCTTGGTTTTCACCACGTCGGCTCCACTTCATTATAATCAATATACCATAGGCATATTTGGAATCCAAGTTAGGTTTATCTGGGCAGGCATATCTTTCCTTTTGTGGATTGACACTAACCTGTGGAGATCCTGGTTACCTGTGTGTGGGTAAAAGCAGTTGAAGAGCACCTTTTATAGAAAATTGTTAAAAAAAGGCTTATCTCTGCCCAAGAGTTTGCTATAATAGCATCTTCTAAAAAACGCACATATGACTGTAAGTGAAACCTAAGATATTCTTAACAGAGAGTGTTTGACTATGAAGCTTAAGGGAATTTCTCAGAAGAATGATAATTACGTAATTTTTACTTTTTGGCTATCACCTCTGAAATGAGAACAGAATTTTCTCTTCAGGGTAGGGAAATAGGTGCAAGAAAGGGGCTCTCTGTGCCTAAACACTTCTAGGAATATAGAACATTCCTTGGAGTAGATTAGCTCCCCAGGCTTTTTCATCTGATTTATTCACATGATAAATATTTGTAGGTTCTAGACTTAAACCTAAAATTTTTGTTTTGCTAAGACATTTAATATGGATCTTGCTAAAGATTTGAGGCTTTAAGATAGACAAATTTCGCAAGGTGTTATAAAATTGTTGGTCCACTCATCAACAGCTGTCAATACCCCCAGCCAAAGGTCACTAGAAATAATATAGCTGGCAAAATGTGATTTGTGGACTTTCGAATGGAGGCAAATACTCACCATAGAGAATGGTGCAGTGTCTCAGCTAGAGGTTGTTAGAAAGGACTTATACTATTGGATTTGTGCTAAATTATTTGGGGAAGGATTAAAGAAAGTAAGTTTTTTCTCTGGATCGGATGCAGTCAGAAATCAGGGATGATTCTATGATTAGGTATCTCGATAATTCTTATCTGGAAGGCAGCAGGAACAAAGTAAGGCTAAAGCTGTGATTGCAAAAGAAGTAACATGGAAGGATGGGGGGCTCTTGGATCATTTTTGCGGACTGGACAATATTTGTATTTTTATCTGCATTCAGATCTGATTTTGTCTTGATCCATGCTAGTCACAGAATGGCCTAATGTGATGTTTTTCTGTTACATTGTTTATGCTTAACTGGAGAACATCATGGGCCAGCCTTAAGGGATAAGGAAACGTCCAAGTATCACAAAGGAGTAGTGACGGTAACAGGACAGTTCCTGTCTGTCAGGTGCTACTTCTTTTTCTTACAGCTAGGACAGGTATGAATGCTCGTACAGTGAATGGTAAATCCTTGTCAGCAATTCCTTTAAAACATAACTTGAATCTGACCATTTCTCAAACCTTTCCTTGGTACAACCCTCATCCAAATCAACATTATTAATTACTTGGATCTCTGCATCTAGTGGGTTTCCCTAGAAACTTGTGTCACCTCTCAGAAGCCAGAGTAGCCTTTCTAATATAAATCAGATCATCTAACTCTTGTGAGCACAATTCCAATGGCTCCCATCGCCTTAGGCCAGTATACAAACTCTTTGCCATGATCTCACTCCTGGCTAGTTCTCTGACGTTTTTCACTGCTATGCATGACATCTTGAGATTTTGCACCTGCTGTGTCCTCTGTCAAAAGCGCTTTTCCTCCAGGTCATCACAAAACTTCATGCAGGTCTCTGCCCAAATGGTCACCTGTTGGTGAAGCTTTCCTTAAACTCTATTGTGACTCTTCTCTTCCCTACCAGTTTTTTCTTTCTTCTTCATAGCAATTCTTAACTAATGCATTTAAATTATTTATCTGAGTATGTGTTTATTGTTTTTCTCCTCTTCTGGAATGTAAATCCCATGAAACAGGGGACTACAAGTATTTGACCACAGCTGTATCCTCAGAGCTTAGTGCATTTTCTAGAGTATAATAAATACTTAATCATGAAGAAAATCTGTATCTACAGTATCTATTTAGTCACTAGCTACATAAGGATCAGGTTCATTCTATGGTTAGGTGGTATTATTTTGAATCATACAAAACTGTTTTTGCAAGCCAAGATGGTTAAATGTTAGCCATTTCAGATCTCCTTGATAAATAAGAACTCCCCATCACTGAGCATCAAAGGGAGTCTGTCCCACTCTGAAACAGAACAGTTTGAGCCACAAAACCTCTACTACATGAAATGTACCCAGTTATATCTTCATTTATTATTTAACTTAACAAATATTTATTCAGAATTTTTCATCTCTTGTCTTTCTTGTGGTGCAATGAATATAAACATGAATAAGAAAAATTCTTTCTTCAAAGAATACACAGAGGGAAATAGCTACACAACATAAAACAGTATGAAAATGTCCTCATGGAGTTAGAGAGAGTACTTTATGGTACCCAGAGAGGGGAGCTCTGAATTCTGCCAGGATGTGATGTCTTATTTGAGCCTTTATGAATGAACAGGAGTTCACTGAAAAAAACAAAAGAGATCGAAGAGAGGGCCATTCACGTGGAAGGAAGAATATGGGCAACGCCTGAATATGTGAAAGAACATGTGTTGTTTGGAAAGTATAAACATTTGCAGGAATGGAAAGAGTGGAGCAGATTCCTGAGGCCTTTAGTGGAGGGAGTAGGCAGGACCTGTATACAACATAGTGATTCATCACAGTGGGATCTGCTAGATTCTAAGTAGCAGAATGGTCTTGGAGCTTTAGGAGTTTGGTTCTTCCACCATGAGCCATACACCAGCTGCTCAATGCTCCTACACTGGACTGCTGATGCTCAGCCCTTAGCCTTCCCAACAGGATTTTTTGTCTACAGTGTGACACACATAGTCCACAGAAGTTTGTTTTTCTATCTTTATGCTCACATAAGCATTATAAAATATTTAGACCTAAAGATATTTGATACAATGATTCATAGTGATAAAGGATTACAGAGAAAGTATATGGTCACTAATAAAAAACTGTATTGAAAGAAGAAATAATAATTTTTTTTTTTTGTCAGAACCAAAAAGCAGAAGCTATGTATCAGTACACGTTTCTTTCTTTCTTTTTTTTTTTTTCTTTTGAGGCAGTCTCACTCTTTTGCCCAGGCTAGAGTGAGTGCCGTGGCATCAGCCTAGCTCACAGCAACCTCAAACTCCTGGGCTCAAGCTATCCTCCTGTCTCAGCCTCCCGAGTAGCTGGGACTACAGGCATGCGCCACCATGCTTGGCTAATTTTTTCTATATATTTTTAATTTTCTGATTAATTTCTTTCTCATTTTAGTAGAGGTGGGGTCTCGCTGTTGCTCAGGCTGGTCTCGAACTCCTGAGCTCAAACAACCAGCCCGCCTCGACCTCCCAGAGTGCTAGGATTACAGGCGTGAGCCACCGTGCCCGGCCCAGTACACGTTTCTTATGATCCATCTCATAATGAAGTTAATAAATTAGACCCATTTCCATTAGGATTCTGATTTGTATTTGATACATTGGTTTCCCTTGATTTCAAAGAAAAATACAAAAGGGAAAGAGAAGTGTGTGTAATAGAAACTGGTAAAATCAGTTTCCTATTTTTCTTTTGTTTATTTCTGTGTTTTTAAACAGTAGTATAAGCTGAGATTTTAAAAGAAAGTGTAATTCCTATTATTGCATTATTGCATTCAGTAACCCTTCCTGCTTATGATTTATCTTATGAAGCAGTTCATGAATTGATGATTTTTTTTTAGAATTCTCTGGAATTAAGAATTTAGGCAAATGCTAAACTCTACTTATTTAAATATAATTTTTTATTGTTTACATCACTAGTTTATTTCCTGATTAGCTATATGATTCCATGTTCTTTAGTTTCATAATTACAATTAGAAAAGTAAAACTATTTGAAGATATGTCACATGTAGTAAAAGAGCGTGTGCTTTGACAAGGGAGATAGGCCTTGACGGTGACGTTTCTGAATGTTACATACATACGTTGTTACCATGGATATGATTAATTGACTCACAAATCATGCCCTATTTAATAAATTATACAAAATGGAGGATTTTTTTTTTATTGGTCCTATTTCCTACTTAATTCATTCTTTTCCACAGTCCCTTTCCCTCAGTGATATAGCGATCTCGGAACTTTAACTTATCTCGTCACTGTTTCTAGAGCATTTATTATGAAAACAAATCTGATGATTTCACTTGGCTATAGTGATTCTTGAATAGGTATCTATCCATCAGTTTGTCTTATATAAGTGAAATCCTCTTTTGCATCGACATACCCTCTTTTGAAAATCTGAAGGCTAGTTTTAGTAAATTAGATATAATTTAGGGTTTCAATAACTGGCTCAAGTCCTTATCCTGAATAATTGGGCAACAAATGAATAATTCCTTCTTCTTAGTTACAAGCATACAAAACACTATCACTTAGAAGCTGATCTTGGCAAAGTTACCCAACATCTATGAATACAATCTCCCTCATCAATAAAACTAATTGCTACATGAATTAGTGAGACTGCATAGAAGAGAATGCACACCGTGAACCATCAGGATGCAAATAAATTTCCAAAACCACATAGTCTATCCAACAGTTCCCTAAATGAATAGCAAATGCAACCTAACGGTGACTCAGTGTCATGTGATTCATAACCTTCAGCAAAACAGCCCTTGGTGACACCTAATGCACAATTTTACTTTTAAAAAATGAATAATTATTTAAAATAAAGGGTTTAATAACTTAGATTTTTTCGTTAGTTAAATAAACTGCCAATAAAGACTTTTTTAATGAAATTATAAACCTGAGTAATATAGATTATTTTAGATATCAAAATGATTATTGCAAAGATACAATGCTTTTACGGTGCTGATGAAATGTGGTATTAATACACACAACTATGCATTTCCTGAGCCCACTATGTGCCGCCACCAATTTTTTGGCCAGCTGTCAGTAACACTGAAGGCTGCTGCCTGCACTTTAGAAATACACATGTGCTTTTCTACTGCCTGGTAAATGCTGGGAAATATCTCTTTGGGGACCTCTAATTTTGCATGCTTTCTAAAGGCAGTGACCATGTCCTTCATTTCTTTCCAAATACTATCATTACTTAAAAGCACTCAATTAAACAGCTGCGTCTTCAATTCAAGGTATTGTGTCAGCTTTGGGGTGAAATAATGAGAAATAAGATATGATTATTGACCTCAAACATAGTCATGCTTTGAGAAACAAATGTGTACACAACTAATCACTAGTTGTTGCCGTGCCATCCCATAGCTTGCAGTAAGCCTCTCAGAGCCAGATTTGTGATATTCATACATATTAGCTGAACCTATGGGGCCAAATAAATTCTCCTTTCCAGGGATTTATATTTGGGCATAAAATTTTCTAGAATTCATGAAGTGAAAAAATCAGAACTGTCAATGTGCAAAGCAAACAAAACAGTGAAAACTGTGCACTGCCCAGGAGAAATCAGTGAAGGGGCTGTACAAAAAGAAGGATCTAGAAACATTCTGGTCTTGAAGAGGCAAGGGAAGAAGGAGAGGAGGAGGAAGAAGAAGAGGAACAGGAAAACACAGAGAGAGGTGGGGAGAGGGGGAGAGAGAGAGAGAGAGAGAGAGAAGGAGACAAGGAGATTGAGGTAAATAATTTCCTGGCTGCTTTAGAACTTTCTAGTCTTTGGTTCCAATCCCTCAGGAGCATGACTCCATCCCTGTCCTTGGACTCCATGAAAAACCTTCAGATTGCTACATTTTCTCTGCTTTTTACTCTAGGTAATGCAAGATGGATTCTTTACTTACAAACAATAATTTTATTAATAATTAAAACTAATGCAATCCAATGAAAGAAGCAGGAGCCTCTAAACTTTACCTCAGAATTAGTAACTTCATTTTACTTTCCCTGAAATCTTATGATCACAGGAAGTTGGAAGAGCCAACTGTGATTTGAGGGGGAAGATGCTGAGGAAGCCCGAGGGAGCCGGCTGGGCCATGTAATTCTTCAAGATCTATTGGTCTATTACTGGAGTCAAACTGCTGAGAAGGATTGTAAAACACGTTGATTATTTAGGATTTAATTATCTAAATTATTAATCATCCTTTCTTTTTCTCCCCCTAGTTCTATTCTTCTGCCAATTCTTTCAAAACTAGCTTTAATCCTATTAATCCCTCTGCCAGATTCTGGGAAAAAAATTACAAAGGCAGGAAACTGAAATCAATCTATCTGCTTACCTCTTAGCCACCTAGCAAAATATTCGGTGGAAATAAGAGTAAAGTGATGTCTTAATGAGATTTGGGAAATAACTGCAGATTTCATTTATGTCTGCTCAACCTGACTAATGGGGAAGTATACATAACAATTGTCTGTAATGCAATACTGAGTAAAACGTGCTGATTTTCCCCAGGGACACTGTAACTGTTCATTACTTTACACTGCAGTATAAATTGGCCCAGTGGGGAGGCAGGCATAGATTGAAGGGAGCTGTGAACAAAATTACATAGCTAACACTACAGGCACCTTCCCCGTGCTTGAGGCCCTGGAATCAGGCTCTTGATAAATTCAGCCAAACAATCTCTCTGACAATTGCAGGTCACATACCTAGATATACTTCTGGGAAAACTACAGGTAGGTATAGGGCTGTCTTGAAAGTAGCTTAGAAATGTATACCACTTGCCCCCAGCACCACCGTCGGGTAACTGTAGTCCAGAACATGTTCCTTTTTTATAGGAATAACAGCTTGCAATCTCTTTCTGCAAGGCTACAAAGGTAATTGGAAAAAAAAAATGAAATATTGACAAAAACTGCCTGGCATTTGCACCCCAGATTTACCAATTAATGCCTACGTGACTTGACACAAGATAATTGCTATCTTTGTGGTTAGCTTTCTTAGTTGTATAATATAATGGACGTAGTAATAGTACATCCATCACACTTGTTATACCAATCTAACAGGGTATAAATGTCCCAGCAAGTAACTAGGGCATAAAATCTCTATACTTACTAGTGCTATTATTTCTGTTACTATTATCAACCTATTATAACTCTGATCTCAATCCTTTTGTTATTAGAACAGGAACAAGGTAAAAAGGAAAATAATAGTGGAATAATCATAATTGGCACAATTTTGAAACTATTTATGTATACAGTCATGCACCACATAATATTTCAGTCAATGATGTACCATACACAGGGCAGTGGTCCCATAAGATTATATTACAGTATTTTTATTGTGCATTTTCTATGCTTAGATATATTTAGATACACAAATACTTACCACTGTGGTATAATTGTCTATAGTATTCAGTACAGTAACATGTTATATAGGTTTGTAGCCTAGGAACAGACTATACCATATAGCCTAGATATTTAGTAGGCTATAAAATCTAGGTTTGTATAAGAACTCTATGATGTTCACATAATAACCAAATTGCCTAAGGTATGTCTGTTGTTAAGTGACACACGACTGTATTCATTAGAAGCAGGTAAAATAAATTATACATTAACTGAACTAGACCACATTTCTCATTGTTCTAACAGCTCTCAAAGGAAAACAATATTTTCTGGCCTTCCTCCACTTGCTTGTTTAGCAACTTACATTAACCAGGACACATTTTTTGTATTACAGTTTCCCAAAATAAATATTGGGGGCTCATGAAAGAGATTATCATTTCATCATTCCCAATTTCTTCTGTCTGAAGCTATTTTGAGAAAAAATGGGTAAACGGGTAAAAACAGAGATTCCCCAGACCTATCTTCCTTGACTGGGTAGATTTAGCTTTTAGGAGTGGCTTACAGAATCTTACTTTGCTTCCACCTGGAAAAATTTGGATCTAGTTAGTCAGAATTCATAATTCCAATTCTGTTCTGGTCAGTTTTCTTGTATCTTGGAAGGATAAGGAAGACTGCGTCCAGGCACAATTCATGTTTTTATTCCTTATATTTTAGATGTATCAACCTAGTGATTATCATGGGAATGAAACACAAGCCAGGAATGGCATAAATAAATAAGTAAACAAATACCAAACAAACAAAACGACCCAAAACAACAATAACAAAATACCCTCCCAATTTGTAAGAAATATTTCTATTTTAATTCATTAGTATAAAAGTCCTTTATGTATCATAGAAATAGTAATATAAACACAACTTACAAATAGGAACTCTTGGATTCACTGGCCTGTTCTACCTCCCTTTATAATCTCTCTTAACATCAAGATCAATGTAGCCTCAATAGAGTATTAAGCCTGGGGAGGATATGACTCTCTTTTTTTCTTTCTGCTTACTTATCAATAATATCTAATTCATTAATTCTAAAATATTTTTTAGCACTGTGTAGTAAAATATTAACCTTACTCAATTAGAGGTCTGCCCTTTGCTCTGGGTCCTAGGAGGTAATTTCTAAACCTTGAAATGTCTTGCCTGAAAAGTTTCTTTATTTATTTGGGGACTTTTGACTACCCTGGATAGTCTATGTTAACAATGTGATTTATGGTGGAGGCTTTGGGCCACATTTTATCAGTTCAACCTCCAGTGGGGCTGGAAACTAAAGCCAGCTACAGAGGCAGTCAACTCTGTCTGTGTGACCAGGCTGCAATAAAAACTCTGGACACAAGGCTTGGATGAGCTCCCCTGCTTGGCAATACTCCATGCATGTTGGTACACATAATTACTAGGAGTTAGCATTGTCCACAATCCACTGGGAGAGGACAAATGGAGGCTTTGCACTGGGAAATTTCCTGGACTCTGCCAGTGTACCACTTCCCGTGGTTGATTTTAATCTGTGTTCATTCACTATAATAACCCATAACCATGAGAATCACAGCTTTCAGTGAATTCTGCCAATCCTTCTAGTGAATTGTTGAACATGAGGGTGGTCCCGGAGACTCCCAAACTTTATAAGCACCTGTTATGTGTTAAATATTGACCCTAGCACTGTAAAGACAAATGAAAAACATCTTCTGCCTTGATGCTATTTATAATCCAGTGTAAAACTCTATTTCCAACTAACTTCACGGTGTTGTTAAGAGGATGAGAGAAGGTAATCTGTATTACCAGCGGTAATAATGATGATGATAACAATCACAGTCACTAATACATATTGTATCTTTATTACGGAAGACCTTGTCAAAGTATTATTATATAATTATCGCATTCTCATTTTAGAAGTGAGAAAACAGAGGCACGGGGAGAATAAGTAACTTGTCTAAGATCACACTGCCAGGAAATAATGGAACCGGAACTTTAGGCTGTCTGAGCCAAAAGTTGTCTTCTTACTCCTGATGCTTTATTTCCCATATAGAAATCTCCTAACACTGCGTCTGGCACAACAAAAGTGCTCAATAAATGTCAGACTTCCTCTCTTCTGCAGGGCCTCCCTCGGAATATTACCTGTGTCAGACTAAGAGAGGTTGGCTCCTGCAGAGATGACATCTTTATTTAAAATACAGAAAGATTGTCAAGGAATGTGATATCACCAAATCAAATACACTCATCAAGACTTATATAGTGAGAAATTAAAAGATTTTGATATTTGTAAAGTAGAGGAGGAGATGCAAATATAAGACAATTGGTAAGCTGTATTTGGCAGAGAGCATGAAAAGGTGAGATAGGTTTTTTTTCCATTTCAAAAATTTCCATTATTAAATGCTTTTATATCAAATGCTTTGAAAACCCATATGTTCTCATTAAAAGAAAAAATAGTAGTAATCTTGATCAAAAAATAATACATTAAAATTGGAGTGTGTTTTTTTGTTTTTAAAGGTATCATAAACATTATCAAAATTGTTATTCAGCACAATAAACTTTATTGAGTTCCTACAATGTGCTCAGGCAGTATTGTAGATGCTGAAGATGTAAAGAAAGAATTATGTTAAACCAGTCTTCAGAACACTCATGAAGATGTGCATATTCCTGGATAACAATATCTAGTGATAGTATAAATCATTAGAAATAGATATAAGAGGAAGAGATTAACTGCTTCTGGGTAGGAGCTTGTTCAGGGAAGATTTAAGAGCTGAGGTGACATCTGAACTAATTTTGAAACTGATCAGAAACATTTAGAAAGATCATATGTGGAGGGAAAAAAGATATTCCAGACAGTGAAAATATAAGAAAAAGCATGATATGTTCAATCAACTGAAAATAGCTCAGTGTTTCTAGAGTGATGCCTGCAAGTGGTGGGCAGAGGAGTATTTGAACAGGAGGATGTATAGCTAAAGAAATAGGAAGGATTAGAACCCTAAAGAAGTTGTATGTTATTTTAAGGAGTTTCGATTTATCCTGTCAGCAATGGTAGATCCTAAAATATTTTAAGTAGAAAAGTGACATCAGATTTTTATTTTAAAAACATCATTCTTTCAAAGTTACTTTTTAGAGGAAAAACTTAGTTGTTTTCTATCATACAGATCAGAACTCTGATATACTGGTTAAGCCTGTGTTCACAAATGCCAGAGGGAATGGATTCCATTCTTGTCTCCTCCACTTATGTACTAGCTGCGTCCTCGGCCAGGCCAATTAAAGTCTCTGTGACTTAGTTTTCTCATTTCTAAAGGAAAGATAGTAACAGTTCTCATTCAGAGGTCTGTTGTAAGACATAATTGAGATAATGTATCTTAAATACTCAAAAGAGAAAGCACTCAATAAATGTTACTCATTAATGTGGTTATTATATTATTATTATTTCATTTCCTTTTTCTACCTGATACTATGGGTAACTTAAATTTTAAAAGAAATATAAGTGCTCATGTATTTAGGTGATTTATTCTTCTTTAAAATAATGTAACTACTTGTTTATGCAAATTAACAATAGGTAAGCCAAAGCTGACACCATAAGTAATAAAAGTCACTTCAAAATGCACTTGCAGGGGATCAAAGTAAAAAATGAAATAAATCTGTAAAAATCAGCTTTTGAATTTGCATCACTTCAGGCAAACTAAGAAACATCAAGTGGAATATTGATGAAAATTTAGCAAGTTTGAAAGGATTAGTTAAAACTTCCCTGACTAAAATTTCAATTGAATTTCTAAGTCAAATTACTTTTAAACTTATGCTTATTAAAATAACTGAAAATGTATTTTCCTATTTCCTTCTTAGTTTTCACTGATACAATATTTTAAAATTTTATATTTTTTGTCCCTAATAACCAATGGTCTGATAGTTTATTTAGGTGTTAAAGGTTTCTTCAATGCTATTGACTTTTGTTTTTGTATTTTCTTTCTTTCCTCCAATTTCTGTCTTTATTTCATATACATACTTATGCATATCTAAAGCCTATTCAGCACAGCTATAATTTTTTCCTCCCAAAGCAGTTTCCAATCAGATTAAGACTCAAGAAAAGGCCGGGCACGGTGGCTCATGCTTGTAATCCTAGCACTCTGGGAGGCTGAGGCGGGAGGATCGTTTGAGCTCAGGAGTTCGAGACCAGCCTGAGCAAGACTGAGACCCTGTCTCTAGTAAAAGTAGAAAGAAAGAAATTAGCTGGACAACTAAAAATATGTATAGAAAAATTATCCAGACATGGTGGGACATGCCTGTAGTCCCAGTTACTCGGGAGGCTGAGGCAGGAGGATCTCTTGAGCCCAGGAGTTTGAACTTGCTGTGCGCTAGGCTCACACCATGGCACTCTAGCCTGGGCAACAGAGTGAGACTCTGTCTCAAAAAAAAAAAAGAAAAAAAAAGACTCGAGAAAAACTTACTATTGTACATTTTCTTAGGCTTAGATATTAAATATAAAACACTTAGCTTAACATTAACGTCTAATCATCAATCAGGTACCTTTCTCTGCATACCAAATTTTAGGTAGAAGCTTTAAGTTTCTATCTAAAAATGGCCCTTGTCTGTTTCCCATTTTTTCAATTTTGTCTGAACCATCTTTGTACTTTCAGTTATACTACTTTATTTATTGCAGCAGTATCATCTTTGGAAATAATAAATTTCTCAAGGACATGCGCTTGGTTCTATTTTACCTATAGAATTTACCTGAAGTGATCTCTAAATGACAAATCTATCAAACAGACATTAGTTGAAAAAAAGAAGTCTTCTGAGAGATAGTCCAGGATATGCCTTCCCAATTGGGGACAATATTACCCCCAAGGGCATGAAATAATCTTAGATATGAAAATGGCTTATGGCCCCCCAAAAGGTTATAGCATATAAATGGAAATATATATCTGTGATACAACAGTATATCTATGATATTATAATATAATGATTGGAGGGAAGACTAAGAAAAAATGCTCCTTAGGTGGGTGATAACACAAAAGAAAAAAATTGGAAAACACTGCTCTTAGATAATTTATCACATAGAATTTCTTCTTCTGTATTAATACAAAGGAATACTCAGAGTAATTTACAGATCAAAAATGTCATATTTGTCCTACCCCAATGAAAGCATATGTAAATATTGGACTTTTCCCAATTTCTCTAGGTTCCTGAGTTCGATTCAAGCACTCTCTTTAATATAGTCACATCTAATAATTGTATTTGCCAGTTTATCTACTTGCCCAAAATATAAAGTTTAAATGTAGAAGTTGAGCATATTCCAGAGATATAGCACTGGAATGAACTACTCTATAAAAAATCCAATTCTAATATGAGATTTCATAAATATTCCCTAAGTTTAAAATCACAGATATAAAATGAGTACGGTTTGGAAGAGAAAAAAATCAAAAGAAAAAAGTGTATAGTATACCTAGCCAGCAACTGTTTCCAAAGCAATAAACACTTAAATATAACTTAGGCATCTTCAGATTGGTTAACGGACTAGCCCATGTAGTGAATAATTGATTGGGGGGATTATGAAAATATCTTGAGATTGCAGAACTGATAAAAATTATTTATAACTGCTACACTTCTCCTATTAGTTCCCTGGGACTTTAAAGAGAATCATATCACAACACCTAAGATATATTTTAAAGGCAAATTTACTGTGTGATCTCAACATGAACACATTTGCAAATGTTTCCTATCTACTAGGCATCAGTATATAATTTTAACTTTTAAGATAAGAAAATAGCAGATCCATAATGCAAACTAAGGTATTTCTTCAGTACCTGGAAATTTCTTAAAAAAAAAAAATCTGGAAAAAGTCACACTAAAATATCTTTTCATTAACTGTAGTGTACACAAACACAAAAGCTGTAAATTATGTCATCCTTGACAAGAATATAGTTATTCCCTTTCCTGAATTTACAGAGGAAAGAAACTAAGCCAAATAAATAAGTTATTTGTTAGCACAAATAAATCATTTTTTCCCAACCAAATCTAGTCCATCTTTGACAGTTTCCAATCTACCTTAAACTCATCTCTTTGTATTGCAACTGAATTGTCTAATGTCTCTTGTCATCTAATGTGAAGAAAATACCAAAGTCTCTTTTTCATTCAAAATTCTGAATGTCTTTACTGCCTCAGAGTATAAAAAGTAGGCTTCTAGACATTTGTTATGTTTCTATGTAGCCAATAGATCTATTGGAATTGGTGTGCTTCTTTGACTTTATTAATGGCCTACTTCCTCACAGCACATCGATTATTTAATCCATAGAAATTACTGATGAAACTGATCCAAAACTAAATTCTCGGCCTAAGTTCCACATATCAACCTCGATACTTTCAATCCAATCAAACCAATATGCATTGACATAGCGTATAGAAATAAAAATATACTTATAATTTTAATAACTGAAAAAAGTTAATATATTTTTGTTTGCTTTTATTTTTCTGTTCTAAAAATATATCTAATATATATTTTACATGTGTATATATATAAATACATACATAGCATCAGAAAAATATACTGAAAGATAAATTTGCTAAGGTCAGTCTTGATCTTTTAAATAGCAGAATTGAAAAGATTGAATGACAATTTATGTGCACAGAAAGGACTAGTTAAATCATACTTTATTTTGAAAGTTTAGTCACTTTAGATAATTTTTAAAGTTTTTGAATATTAAATAATTTTTAAAAGTGGGCAACACTTCACATTTATTATTAATAGAATGGATAAAATCCAGAACACTAGCAATACCAAGTGCTGGCCAGGATGAGGAGCAACAAGAACTCTCATTCAGTGCTGGTGGGAGTGCAAAATGGTAGAGTTTGGCAGTTTCTTACAAAAATAAACTCACTCTTACCATATGATAGCAAGTGAGCTCCTTGGTATTTACTCAAAGAAGTTGAAAACTTAACGTGTTCGTAAAAAAAAATGCACACAGATGTTTATAGCAGCTTCATTCATAATTGTCCAAACTCAGAAGAAATCAAGATGTATTTTAATCAATCAATAAATAAAATGTGATACATAAAACTGACATATTATTGAGCATTAAAAAGAAATAAGCTATCAAGCTACGAAAAGACATGGAGGAAAATTAAATACATGTTACTAAGTGAAAGCCAATCTGAAAAGGCTACGTACTATATGATTTCAACTATATGACATGCTGGAAAAGGCAAAACTATGGAGACAGTAAAATACCAATGGTTGCCAGGGGTTTAGGGAGAAGGAATGAAGAATAGGCAGAACACAGAAGATTCTTAGAGCACTGAAAATCCACACAATGCTAAAAAGGTAGATAATGCCATTTTACATTTGTCCAAACCCATACAATGTATAACACCAAGATGGAACTCTAATGAAAACGACAGACTTTAGAGGATAATGATGAATTAATGTAGTGGTAACAAATGCATCACTTTGATGGGGGATGGTGATTGCGGGGGAGGCTACACATATGCGAGGGCAGCATGTATACGGAAATTGTGCTTTCACTGCAGTTTTGCTAAGAACCTAAAACTGCTCTAAAAATTAAAGTCTATTAAAAAAAATTTTTAAAGTAAAAATAAAATAAAATAAAATAAAGTGTAGCTTGGGTTTGTAACCAGGAGTGGAGACGGGAGGTTGGTTATAGATGTCTAAAGAGTTATTTTTTTTTTTTTTTAGTTTCAGCATATTATGGGGGTACAGATGTTTAGGTTACGTATGTTGTCCTTACCCCCTCCACCCAAGTCCGAGTTTCAAATATGTCCATCCTTCAGGTGGTGTGTATTGCACTCTTTGTGTATGCATATACCTGCCCCCTCCTCCCTCCTCCCCCATCCCCTGCACCCAAATGTTTATAGCAGCACAATTCACAAAGGCAAAGATGTGGAAACAACCCAAGTGTCCATCAATACATGAGTGGATTAATAAAATGTGGTATACGTATACTACGGAGTACTATTCAGCTTTAAGAAACAGTGGTGATATAGCATCTCTTGTATACTCCTGGATAGAGCTGGAACGCATTCTACTAAAGAGTTATTTTTTAAGTACAATGTTCCAGTATATTCTCTGTGAAATTGTTCAGTATATGCACACATGTATTTCTTAACTTTTTAAGAGAAAGTTCAAAACTTTCATATTTTTTTCTAAAAAAGTAAAGAACCATTCACAGAGAGATAATCAAGAGTTATTGGATGGGTTTTTGTTTTGATTATTTTAATTTTTGGTCTATATTTTTTCAAAAGTATATAATTTTGTTTGCTCAATTATGTCAATTCAACAGGTAAGATAATCATTGTACACAAAGGATATTTATTTGTAAATGCAGCTCTACTTTAAACTTAAACCATGTTTGTAATATGTCAAAAATCAGTCAAAGAACATAAATCATGACAAGTAGTAATTACTGAGTATAAAATTCTAGAAACTATTATTTCATGTTCTAGCTTCTTATCGTTTAAAATATCAAGCTATATTAATTTTAAAAATACAACTTTTAAACAGTAAATCTAAAGTACAAGGCATTTTTATACCTGAAGGTAGGGAAAGCTCCAAAGTTCCTAAGCCAATCTCAGACACTTAGTCTTTGCAAACACATATCGGCCTATATCAGTGTCTGCAAGGATACATCAATGCCGTCCTGTGCAACAGTGATCTAGGATATGACTTTCTTCTCTAGTCCTCTGAACTACTGAGGAGAGTTGGCTAGTAAAAATGAGAGAATAGTAATGGTGAGATAACACTTCAGTCTCATCTTCCTGCCTATGTGTGAAATCCACCAAACCCTGTGGCAATGGCAAGGGCCAGTCTTAGACTGACCTAACTATCCCTTCCTCTTACATGTGAACAATATAAAAAAGAAATCTCATCACATGTTTGGATTAACCAAAGACTAACTGGCCATAGGCATAGGCTTGGCAGGCAAACACTAAAGAAACTATAAAATCAATCTTCCAAAAAATAAATTGGGGTCACCACTTAATATATCCATGTCAAGATGTCAGACCACTCTCTTAATGGTGAGAACTTCGCAGGAATCTAAGGTCTTCTAAAACCGCCATGCATCTCAGCAAGATGATGGCATTATAACAAGTAATTGTTTAGTTTAAAATAATCCTCTTGTTTAAGTGACAGTTCCTTGGGATTTTTATTTTTGCTTTCTACAATCCTATTAAGAAAAAAATAAGCTTTCATGACCTGGAAGTGAGAAAATAAAGCAGATAATAATACTGCAACCAGAATAGCCAAGCAAGAGTTAGAGAAAAACGCAGTTACCCTAGTACAAATTATATAAAATATAATTCATTCACTTAAAAAAATGAAATAGCAACTGATAATTAATATTTTTTATTCTTCCTTGATTATCTGGTTCAGAATCTTCTTGATCACTTATGTTAATTTATACAACGATGTTTAAAGATTAAAGAAGCGAATAGAAAATTTATAATGATCCAATAGCAGGTTTATATTTGCAAATAAATCCAATAAAATGGAAACTCAATAATTTATTGTGGCCCCATAAAATAACTTCAACTAGTAAATATAAATGACTTCATAAATAAGATGATTTTGTGAAGCTTAATGATAGCAATTAGAGAGAAGTTGGGTAAGTATTAAGATATTATTGACATTAATTTTAAAAAAATTACTTGATAATAGAAATACACAATGTAAAAAAATGTAAGGGAAAAATGCTT
The DNA here is from genome assembly GCA_963575035.1 of Avahi laniger. Classification (NCBI taxonomy): domain Eukaryota; kingdom Metazoa; phylum Chordata; class Mammalia; order Primates; family Indriidae; genus Avahi; species Avahi laniger. The sequence continues at coordinate 1,852 of CAUYSK010068345.1, read as the reverse complement.
AAATAAAGATTGCAGTACCCCAGCTGTTTTATACTGCAGCATATCAATGTTGTTAAAATATATCAATCTGTATTAACATGTGAATATTATAAGAATTAACCATGAATATTTTTGCAAACTATCCATGATAAGATCTATTAACTCAAATAAATGCTTCTTGCAAACAGATGTTCTAATATATATTAATTAAAAATTACTGATGTTATTATTGCAACATCCTATTGATATCCCCTACCTTAGAAATTCCGAATGAAATAAAAGTTGAAATAAAAATACTAGTTGGCATTTATGTATGTTAAAGAGTGTTATAATTTCAGCAGGTCCCACAACAATCTAAAAAAAGGAAAAATGTATTATATATTTTTTGGTCTAATAAGTGGCCCTTCAAGTTACCAAGTAACCTGGTTTAATTATAAAACTAGATAATATTACACATGCATAAAATATTTAATGCTATAATGCAGTAAAGGAGGAAAATTAAAGCAATAGTAAGAATATTTGTATCATGTATACATAGTTTTCATTTGTCTAAATATAAAAAAGATGAACTGTATGTATGTTGTCTATAATTCTGACAATATTCTGATTTTGAAAACTAAAAATCCACCCATATTCTGTAGGGCAATTTGCTTCTCAGCATCACCTGTTGTATTACAAGAGGGAAAAAAAAACATGAAATGAAAAACAAAATATCTGAAACCAATATGAAACACATTGCTGGTGTGTAAAAGTCTTCACATACACAGCAACTTTAGCTATAAATACCTATGACAAGAGAATTTTCACTCTTAGCATGTATGTATCAATTTTCTCTAAGGGTGGTTTCAGTTTAATCAGTACAAAATCAAAGGTGAGAGCCAGCTTTCACATGTTGGCATGAGTGAGCATGAAAAAAGATGGAAGGAAGATTTTGAAAATTATTAGACTAAAGATGTTCATAGAATCCATTGTTATCTCATGGTCTCACCTAATCCCTATGGTGAGTGGAATTTGCAAGAGACAGGTGTCATCAGTCATCTATTGATGCATTAGGAAAACAGATGGCCATCTCAGTGGTCTCAGTAGTTACACTAAATGGACAATGTCAGATTACCTTTCAATAAAATCATCAGTCCATAACCACCAGTACTTATCAATATTTTTCTTAGTGTTTACTTACATACCTATTAAACAAATATTTCAATGTCCTAACACTCCTCTCCAGAAAACAATAGTATACTAGACTGTTTTATCAAATATGACATATGTAACATTGATGTGTTTTATATGTACACATACCATACATACACATTCATATATGGAAAGATAAGGGGTAGAACATCACATTTCAATCTGATGATGAACCCCAAGGTATTTTCTCTGCCTTGGTGTCTTGGATCTGTGTTTCTTTTGCCTTTCTTGTGAGTCCAATTTCTCTGAGAACAAGTGACACTCTGCCAAATGAAATGGTCCCTGGTGATGATTTTTGGACCAAAAATGAAGTCTTCCCAAGCTAGGTACTTTTGAATTGCTCTTTCAGGAATGTGTTTGGGAGCTAAGTCCTGCCTGTTTCAGTCCCTGGTATTTTCTTAGAAGAATACCATGAGCCTCAGGAAAATCAGCAGAAAAAAATCAAACAATCCTATCAAAAAGTGGACAAAGGACATGAATAGAAACTTTTCAAAAGAAGACAGAATAATGGCCAACAAACATATGAAAAAATGATCAACAACTCTAATCATCAGGGAAATGCAAATCAAAACCACAATGAGATATCACTTATCTCCAGTGAGAATGGACTTTATCAAAAAGTCCCAAAACAATAAATGTTGGCGTAGATGCGGAGAGATAGGAACACTCATGCACTGTTGGT